>MJUU01022635.1:0-12658 GCA_002080025.1 Modiolus philippinarum
AGGTCTGTACCAGTACCAGAGGCCTTTGCTTTCTGTATTTTATTTATGTGTGTTTGTGTTAGCGCTAGCGGCATATCACCTGTTAATTGGTTGTTTGTTAAACAAGATGTGTTTTTGTATGCTTTAGCTAAATTCTTTCTTTGACCTTCGGATAAACCAAGACTATAGTTAACGTATTTACTACCTGCGGTACTCATTTTTATTAAGTCTAGATAATTATTATGTCGTTTCCAACCGTGTCTAAAATTATATCTTCTTCGTTCAGTACAAGGGCAAAGATCCTATAAGCAGCGGCTGGAGCCTGATTTAATCTGTAATGTAACGTCAAAGATGTATTGTCCATACTCACCGATTCGTCTACGTAAGTCAAATCAAAATAGATTAATCCATACAAGGAGCCGAAGTTGCTAGGGGTAAGCATGTTCCCGGTGTCATAATCGTTGCTTGCATTAGGTTTAAAATTACAGGCATCTCTGAAGATTCTGCTGATTTGATTCGAACTATATCCTGTTTCCGGGTAAAACGTGCCGGCGCCAACCTCTAATCTTGCTGTCAGGAGGGTACAATTTTCGTTGTCTACGTTTAATTTGAATGTATCAAGTAACAGAGGATTTTGTTCTTGATCATTATGTTTCCCGTTTCTTTGTAAAAACACAATTACGTGTTTCGGGTGTTTTATTCCTGTTGTAATACGAAACGACCCTTCAACAGATTGACTCGAGATATTAGTGTGAATGGATTCTCTTAAGTATGTCCACCGTCTTGGTTTCATGTAATTTTGTAACACATCCGTTAAACCAACAGAATTTAATTTTAGTCTAGGAATCCAAAGTTCAAAATGTGTAATTACAACTCTACCGTCAGCAGCACTATCAGACTTGTATAATAAATAATCATCGTTGTTTATTATTACCGTTATTCCCATCTGTGCCGGGGGTAAAAGATTTTGTTCTAACGAGGCGAAGAACGAAAATCTATTTAGTGGTATTTCTGCTGTTACTTCTGCTCGTGCGTTAGTTAAAGCTGTTCGCCTTAAACCCTGTATTAGCATCAACAGCGGTTGCAACATTATCACGGTAAATAAAGCTGTTTTTGCCTAAGCTGTTAACATAACCATCTGAAAGTGTAAGCAATGATTTGACGTGATTTGATAGAGGTAAATTATTACAGTCGTAAACTGTTTTTCCGTTTTGGTAGACTGTCATTTGACTAAGAAAATTTGTTACATCTGAAATAACAGATACTGTGTCATTATCTGGTGCTGCTCCGTCAGCTAGTTTATCTACTTTGAACTTAATTAAAAAATACCCATTGTACCAGTCATAAAACGAAGCCCTATCATTTATGCTAAATTTGTAGTCCGTTTTGACTTGTGCTTCTCCATTTTGTGGAGTTCTTATGGGAGTGTCTAGTAAAAAGTTACAATACTCATATCGATCACAGAACTGTGTTCCTCTAAACATTTTTTATTACTGGATTATTATTTTTCTTTCTTATATAAAAAATGATAGAGTTTATAAGCAGTGTCTTAAACAGGTTAAACAAGAGTCTTGAGCGTTGGAAAAAGAGTAAAACCTATAAGATTTTTGTTTTACTTATGAGATGCTTAAACCGCAAGCAACGTAAAAAATGTGAGTGAACTAAGACCTTATTAAAAATCTAGCCCGTTTTACCCGTCTCAACTGTAGTGAATAACAAATCTTACATGTTTGTTTTTTTCTATAGTCCCGTAGGCAGTAGTTGATATGGGAAAAAGCCGCAGGTTTTCAAAAAACGTTTTTTGAAAACTGCAGATTTTTTCCCATATCAACTACTAATACCTCATTTCAAATATACTTAATTTCGGTATTTTGTTACTTTTTACATTTATTTTTGAAATGACCAAAGTTTGAAAATTCCAAGATAGAAGTTGGAGCTTTAAAAGTTGAGATTAAAAAAAAGTATCATCCTTTGAGCTGTATTTTTAATTCGTGTAAGCTTTCTGCGAAGCATTATTTTTTAGATTTCATCGGTACAGTGTGAACAAATGAAAAATTAACCTGTATTTGATACGAAATTATCAAGTAAACTAGAGAATGTATCTGTAAGACACGGATGCCCCGCCATAAGATAACCTTATCATAAAATGTAGGTCAGAGCCACTTAATTGTCAATGATGCGGGCAGTACTCACCAAGGGAATTAATTTGATGAAATATCATTGTCCTATTATGTGCAGTTGCTTAGAAAATTGGACTTAAAGGCAAAAATTAACCAAATTCACCGAAGCGTAAAATGTAGGTCAAAGCCACCTAATTGTCAATGATTTGGGTAGTACTCATCAAGGCAATTAATTTGATGAAATATCATTGTCCTATAATGTGTAGTTGTTGAGAAATGGACTTTAACGCAAAACTTAACCAAAGTCACTGAAACGTAAAATGTAGGTCAAAGCCACCTAATTGTCAATGATTTTGGTAGTACTCATCAAGGCAATTAATTTGATGAGACATCATTGTCCAATAATGTGTAGTTGTTGAGAAATGGACTTAAACACAAAACTTAACCAAAGTCACTGAAGCTTAAAATGTAGGTCAAAGCCACCTTATTGTCAATGATTTGGGTAATACTCATCAAGGCAATCAATTTGATGAAACATCATTGTCCTATAATGTGTAGTTGTTGAGAATTGGATTTTAAAATAAGCATGAAATGTAGGTCACAGAGTCCAACTACTTTGTGAACTCTGTAGTACTATCAAATATCTACCTACTGGCCTTATATTATTGTTCTACCTCTTACAATTTCTGAGAAATGGACTTAAACACAGAACTTAACCGGACGTACATACGTAAGGACGGACGGAAGGACGGACAAGGGTTACACTATATGCCCCTTCCTCATTCGTTGCGGGGCATAAAAATCGGCGCAAATGAAAGAAATAATCGGCGGAAATGAAATGCAAATCGGCGCAAATGCAAAACGCCGCATGAATAGCAACAAGCAATAATTAGGCAAAATAGCTATAAAAATATCAAGCGATAAACAAAGCTAAAAATATGCAATAATACAATACTAACCTCACATGAGGTGCAAAGGTCCTCAATGTTATATAAGTATGTAAATCTGGTATGGTTTTACATCATCATCTTCAACTAATATAGTTCGCACTGAAAGAACAACAAAGGACTTACAAAATATGCGTCCTACAACAAAAATAAATGTCGTTTCAATCAATTCAAATGACTAAATACCGAAGTTACTGTGAATCTAAATTCTGCATATGCGCATTTCGAGAACTTATGTCTCTTCAGTGCAGATGAAATCTAAACGTTTGGAAGACCATAAACTCAAAGATGTTTGAAAACTGATAGAGAACAAATAACCAATATGATCTAAATGTAAAGCCAAAATCAATCAGACATAGAAATAGTTCCATCGATTCGTGTGAACAATAAAAATTGTTCAAAGGTAAAATTATTACCAAAGTCACCAACAGAATTACTTTTTTTATAAAGATAATTATGATGAGCCACATCCTAAGCTGTCTGTTAACAGAATTAATGGTGAATGAAAGGATATGGAGTAAATGCACATGAGACAAAATCTCTACAAAAGACATGGTAAAAAACAGGCAAAGGAACAGCGCTTTAATTGTTGTTCTTCATCCTGAAGTCACCATGAGGCCTTCAACGATGAGCTTTGCTCATACCTCATAGTAAGTTGAAGACTGTCCCTAGCACAGGTTTGAGCGGAATTCTTTGCTAATTGTCGAGCAACGCTACATCGATGTCTTTACTTGTCGTGGGTGCGGGACAAACATTAATTAAACTGGCAAAGTGCTCTTACAATCACTGTCACCCTTTGCCCGACAAAAGTACTGGTGTCTTAAGCTAGTGCACAATGACAATATAGACAAACACAGGGCACTCATCAAGTAGAATGTAAGAAAACTTGGCATTATAAAATAGTGAGATGTGGGCACTTTAAACATAACTACATTTCGAAATTACAGAAATAAATGCCAAAATTTGAAAGTATGAATAGTATATTCATGTGAGAAATTCTGTCACGGACAAGTACACCATAACTGAAATATATAGAGAGCATACATCTCTTGCACGGGGAATCTTTTTACGGACTCCACAAAGCAGGAGAGACAAACACCAGTCACAAATGGTGAATGAAAGGATATGGAGTAGATGCACATGAGACAAAATCTCTACAAAATACATGGTTAAAAACAGGCAAAGGAACAACGTTTTTATTGTTGTTCTTCATCATGAAGTCACGTACCATGAGGGCCTTCAACAATGGGCTTTGCTCAAACCTCAGTTTTAACTGAGATATCTTGGCAAAAAATATGTGCTTGTACCTGTGGACAAAGCTTCCAACAACATTGCTATCACATATGGCAAAATCTTACCGTTTTGCTCATTTGCATATATCGCCATTTTTAGACAAAATGGCGTCAAAATATCAAATACATTGTGAAAAGAAATGAAACATTTTCATGAAGGGCCAGAACATTTTATAAAAATGTCAGTTTTACATGAATAAAATGTACAATTTACGTTTCCCTCCTTCACCAGACATTCAAATGAATAAAATATCTTACAAATTCAAGGTTCCCAGAATGAAATAATATTTGAAGCGAATTGCGTAGTATTGTCTTTGTCAAGATATTGCAAGATGTCGATTTTCTGTGATTTGAAATTGAAATTGTCAAATAATCTCAAGATGTAAACAACTTGTCATGAAAGAATATGCGAGTGTTTAACAATAATAATTCAGTGATATACCTACTTAGATTAACAGAAATGAAAGGTTCGCATGAATGTTAAAAAATGCATGTTTTTGATGAGGACCTTATGAAACTGTCCCAATTTTGTCAACATTTACACAGATTCACATTTATTTCATGAAATTCGCGCCGGAAACTTTATTTGTGCAGGTACAATTAGAGTCGAATACGGTGAAAAAGATAACATTATCCGTATAATGCTGGTAACTGGAAAAGTGGATTCAGGCACTTCTCTATGGTCACGTGGTATAACTGCCTATGAATATTCATAAATTTGCATAAAAAAGTAACCCTCATTTTGCCATATGATTTGAAAGAAATACTAAATCGATGTCCAACAAAACGAATTGGTCAAGTCTAATACTTTCAAACGCACCAATTTGTGACGAACAAACGCTCGCTCACCACACAGTATTACAGGGATACAGAAATGCTCAAAGTTCAAACTAAAGATAGCACCTTACCTACAATGTACTGGAACCATAAGCTTCACAAAGACCCCTACAAGCATCGTTTTATTGTGTCGCCTGCTGTAAGCAGAGTCGACACATAGGGATTACTATCCGTCGTCATACGTCGTCGTCGTCCTGTGTCGTCGTCGTCCTGCGTCGTCTCTTGGTTTTTGAATCCGCAACTCCTTCAAACTATAGTCTGATTCACACCAAACTTTCTGGATATGTTGTTCACTTGGTGTAGTTGTGCACCTGATACTTGGAATTTTGATTTCACAGATTTTAGAGGTTGAAAGAGCCAAATTGCTCATATGTGAGTCTGTCGGTTTTTGAATCCTCAACTCGTTCAAACCTGCCAGTCCAGTTCCAACCAAACTTTCAAGATATGTTGTTCGCCTAGTGTAACCTGATACTTAGAATTTTGATTTTATAGATTTTAGAGGTTCACGGAGCCAAAAATGCTCATTTGTGAGTATGTTGGTTTTTGAATCCGCAACTCCTTCAAAACTGCTAGTCCAATTCCAACCAAACTCTCAGAATATGTTTTTCACCTGGTTTAGATGCGCACCTGATACTTAGAATTTTGATTTTACATATTTTAGAGGTTCACGGAGCCAAAGTTGCTCATTTGTTATTCTGGTTAGTTAATCCTAAACTCAATCATGGCTATAAGTCAGATTCCAACCAAACTTGCAGGATATGTTGTTCACCTGATCTCGTTGTGCATCTGATACATAATATTTTGATTTTGCAGATTTTAGAGGTTCACTGAGCCAAAAAAGCTGATTTGTTAATTTACTTTGTTAATGTGGTACTCTTTCAAAACTATAAGTCATATTCCATCCAACCTTTCAGAATTTGTTGATCACATGATCACATGATTATGTATTGTGCATCTGATACCTTAAAATTTTGATTTTACAGATTTTTGAGGTTCACTTGGCCAAAAATGGCTCTTCTGTAGTGCAAGCGACACAAGTGTTCCATGGAACACCCATAAATTTTTTCGGCATCGAGCAACTGTTCTACTACTAATTTGTCCATCCATTTAACCAGTGCACTTTCTTGTATAAAGGATTTAATTACAAAATATTGTGAAAAAACTTATCAAAACTCTGGTATTAATTACTTTTGGAGTGTAAAAAATTCTTTTGAATGTTTAGATAAATTGCAATCAGTGCAAAAACCAGTTTCATCTACCGACAGTTATGATTTTTCTACTCTTTATACTACGCTTCCACATTATTTGATTAAATCTAAATTGAGACAAATGATTAAATGGTATTTTAAATTTTCTGGACTGCAGTTTATTTGTTGTAAAAACAAGTAAGGATTCTTTTCTAATATTACTTACAGCAATCATTCCTCCTGGACATGTGATGATACGATTAAAGCACTTAATCTTTTGCTTGACAACATTTTTGTTCGTTTTGGCAACGTTGTTTATCAACAGGTCATTGGAATTCCGATGGGAACAAATTGTACACCCCTCATTGCAGATCTTTTTTTCTTTTCTGTTACGAACGTAACTTCATGAACCAGTCAAAACAGTGATCAACTTATTTTTATTTTCAATGATAACAGCAGGTATATTGACGATATCCTTACTATTGACAATCCCCAGTTTTTAGATTATGTCGACATCATTTACTCACAACAACTGAAACTTAATAAATCTAACAATGATTCCAAATATTGCCCTTTTCTAAATATTACTATCATCGTGACTCTGGTAAATGAACTAAAATTTACAATAAAAGGGATGATTTTGATTTTCGTATTTCTCTAGCCTCTAGTCCATCTTTCGGAGTTTATATTTCTCAAATGGTACGATTCGCACGCGTTTGTTCTACTCTTGACGACTTTAATGAACGTCACCTTACTATCACTTCCAAACTTTTGCAGCAAGGTTACAGATTTCATAAATTGTTAAATACGTACATGAAAAAAGTTTCATCGATTTTAAGATATGAACATTTGATATATAAATATAATGTCACTCGCTAACAGCTTGATTATTAAGGGCATTTCTCATTTTACGAAATGCCAGAAACTGATTAAAAATTAAAAAAAAAAAAATGGGACTTAACGTACCTTTTTCCGCAATAGGGGATATCGACAGGAAATTCTGCACCTGTCCGTTAAATTACTGCTTTGGGATCCAATGACCTTGGGTTTTTACACGCATACAGGCCTCTCACTGACACTGCCGATGTCTGCTGAAATACGTGACGATTCTTTACAAACTCATCAAGGAGTTTTGAGTTTGATTTTTCTTCCGAAGTGCGACATTGTTTTACCAGCAGACTAGGCTCCTTGAGCTAGCCGGCAGTTTAACGACGAGCACTTCTTGACCCATCGTTTTGTCCCCTTTTTCCTTTTCAAGATTGTGGTCATGGAGTTAGTAGTCTACCTGTTTTAGGATTTATTCGTATGTTTATTGTACTATAGGGAAACGGGACAGAGAAAAGGGAGGTTTGGGTACCATAAAGCTGGCTTTTGCTAGTGCTGGTACCAAGTCCGGCTGTCCCGAGTTCCTATCGTTGTTTACGTTTGTCATTTGTATTTTTATTGTGGTTTTGCTGTGTAGTTCATTGTTACTTTGTGGCATGAGGAAAACTGACCTGATTAAAGAATAAATGAAGACATTATAAATAGACCAAATTCTATGGACATCTATACCAGTCAAAGTATTAAATCAGAGTGCCCAATACAAAGAAATTCCCCCAAAAGACCATTTAATCAGACTATCCAATGATAGAAACGGATTTCAAATTGAGGGTTCAAAGTTACAGAATATGGTGTCCAAATACCATATAAGTAAATGTAAACATAATTAGCATATAAGAATCTGGGGGACGACCATTTGATTTTCAGTGGGGAGGCGATTTTGTAAATAAATAATTTAATCCTTGTGACAGTGAAAATAAATAATTTGATCCTACTTGTTGTGATAATAAATAATTTGAAGAATACATTTTTTGTTGCAAGTTTAAATAAATGAGTCGATGTGACATTGGTGAAAATAAATAATCTGTTCGAGATTTTTGTGAAAATAAATAATTTTTCAAGGCAAAATCAACCAAGCCCCCCCCCCCTGAAAATCAAATGGTTGTCCCCTAAATTAAGGTAAACAAAGTTAATACATTATAATCAATAAAATATATCTATACAGGTATAGATATATATTCTGACTACTATATGGATAACTGAAATAATCAAATCAAATATTTCATTTGTATCAATACATAATTCTACAAAATAAATTTTAATAAATAAATAAAGTAGTCATATCAGAGATTAAACCAAAGTACTAAACGCACTGAAATTTCATTCTACCATATACGGTCAGAGAAGATTCGGAATGTTGCTGCTCACTTCCTCATTTTACTTGCTCACGGGCTCATTTCGCTGCTCGAGTGCTCATCTCGGGAATAGCTTTTGCTGCAGTTGGAGTGGTGGTAAAAGTGGTATTTTCGATTTTTTTTAGTATGTTCACGCGCTCATTTCGCTGCTCATGCTGCTTTCTTCTCTGTTCACTTGCTAATTTTCGCTGCTCACTTGCTAATTTTCGCTGTCTTATCTCGGGATTGAGCGGTTGTAAGCGGTGGAAGCGTTGGTTGGTTGGTCGGTAAGTGGTGGGAGTGTCCACAGGTGGTCTAGCGTTGGGGGGAGACATCACAAAATACCTCATACGCATTTTTATTTATTTATTTATTATCATTTTTCATTTTTTATTTTTTTTAATTTTTTTTAAGTAACCTGCCAGCCCCATTCTCAAACTCCAACTCATGACTGCTTTATGACGTGGGACTTGAAATATAACTGTAATTCGTTCATTGATTCATTGTATTAAAGAAGATATATCTCCACAGAAATTGAAAACACAACAAACAATACGGGGCGACAATGAAGAAGCACATATAGAGGCGTGTATGGGCTAAGATTCACAGCATTCTTAAAAAGATTCCGTTTAATGCAAAAGAAGCATGACAAACAACATTAGAGAGTATAAAGCAACGGAAGAAAAGGGCGAGGGTTTTGGTCAGGGAAAGAGAGTTGGAGTCAATTGGGGCGGGATAAAACAAACCCAAGGGGAATAATTCGGGATGAGTACAATAGAATAGCAACTCAAAACAAAGGTGGAGACACAAATGGAAACAAAACATTAGAAAACAAAAGAAAAGTGAGGTACGGGGGATGAGAATTGGAGAACAAACAGGTAAGACAACTCAAACAATAGGAAAGCACGAAAGACCATGTAACTACAAAACTAGAACAACACTGATGACGATGATACAAGTACAAAAATAGAGATTAACTAGTTATGGCTAGGTTGTGGGTATAGTTAGTTGGGTAAGTTATGGTCACGGTGGATGCTATAAGTTTAATTGGTTAATATAATTGACTAAATATCTTCCAGCTTCCCGCCACTCTCGCACCGCTTAACTACTATTGCGTTGCGTTGCTTTACGTTAGTGTCGCTGGAAGACTCGAGATGGGGGATATTTGACTAAATAAGCAGGTGGGAGTAACTTTTACCCCGACTGTATTCTCTTACTTATGGGATTGGTTAAATATAGCTGTGCGAAATCATCGATCAATGAAGGAAAATTAAGGGACTTTAACATGAACCATGTAGACTCAGAGAGATGAGATTCGTTATATACTATTCTGCCTAGCAACCATATTAAAATAATTTGTTTCGTTCAGGACAAACATTTTCATCAATTGAATTATACGTAAACGTTTTGATCAATTGGGGTTAAAAAAATGATTAATTTTTTTTTATTTCCTGAAAGTCTCAGACCACTTATTTTTTTTGAAATTTTACCTTGCAACTTCTTTAGTTTCCTCAATTGGATTTCAAAAAATATTTGATTCCAGTTTTGGTATATTTCCTGTAAGTCTCAAAGACCACTTATTTTTGGAATCCACCTAGTAACCATACTTAGTTTGTGCGTTTTATTTAAGACAAACAGTTTCATCAAATACATTTGACTCCAATTTTGGCAAATTTCCTAAAAGTTTCAAAGACCATGCATTTATTTTCTTTGGAATTCTACCTAGCAACTCGTTTCGTTTAAGACAAACATTTTAATAAGTTGGGATTCCAAACTTGGTAAATTTCCTGAAAGTCTCTAGGACAACTCATTTTTTTTTTTTTTTTTTTGAATTCTACCTAGTAACTTTACTTAAATAGTTACAACTATACTTTAATAGTTAGTTTAGTTTGGGAAAAACATTTTCACCAGTTGGATTTCAAAAATATTTGATTACAATTTTGGTAAATTTCCTGAAAGTCTCAAAGACCTCTTACTTTTGGAATTCTACCCAACAACCTAAATTTAAGAATTTGTTTCCATTGGAGCTGGTATATTTCCTGATAGTCTCAAAGACCACTTATTTAGGGGAAGTCTGTATTGAACCCAAAGTTCAAGAATTTGCTTCAATGAGAACAAACATTTTCAACAATTTTATTTCCAAATTATTTGACTGAAGTTTGGTAATTTTTCTGAAAATCTCAAAGACCAAAGACCACTTTTTTCCTGAATAATAACCATATATCCTTGAATTTTTTTAGGAAAAATAACGACTATCAATAGTTTCAATAGTTATAGATTATGCCCAAGGTGTATAACAACTGTTGTTTGTGTCAAACAGGGATTGCAAGGATAGTTGTTGTTTCCTTCTTTTCTTTTTGTTTTATATTTTGTTGGCGTGTCTCTGTTTGTTTGTTTTTGTTTTTGTTTTTCTTTTGTTTTGTTTTGTTTTGTTTTTGTTTTTGTTTTTTTTTTTTTTGCGGTTTTGTTTTGTTTTGATTTGTTTTTTATTTGCTTTTGTTTTGATCATAGGTTTTGTTTTGCTATGTTTTGTGTTTTGTTCTGGTTCACCTAGCCAAAAGGGCCAGATGAGATATACTATAGCCATCAGTTGGCGTCCGGTGTCGTCGTCGTCGTTGAATTTTTGGAAAGATCTTCTCCTCTGAAACTGCAGGGCCGACATTTACGAAACTTTGCCCGAAGTAATCACCAGACTACCAAACTGAAAAAAACAAAAGGATAAATTGTTTTTGGTTTTGTGTGTGTGTGTGTGTTTTTTTTTTTTTTTTCTTCTCCTTTTTTCCCTTTTTTGCAAATTACTCAAGTTGAAAATCGTTACAGATATTAACTAGAGGCTCAGAGACTGAGCCTGTATCGCTCACCTGACAAAATGCTTCTATGCCATGCATGTCCAAAAGAGATGTATTTTACCAATGAGGTCAAATGTTAAGCTATGTTCTCCATTGGCACCTGTGTTTTAGTCAGATCCTATTGAAATGAGTAAACTTTGCAAAGGACATTCAATACACCATTCAATCACAGTTTAGTTAAATTTGCTTAAATAGTTGCAGAGATGATGTTTGATAATAGCTTTCACATACCGCCCTCGATGTTCAACTATGTTCTGCACTAGGGGCCATGTTTTTTGTTGGATCGAAATGATAAGAGCAAATTTTGTAAAGTACCTTCCGTACATCATTCCTGTAAATTTGGTTGAATTTGCTTCAGCAGTTTCAGAGGAGAAGATTAAAATGTGACTTTTCCCATAGTGTCCAATGTTAAACCATGTTCCGTGCTGGCAGCCATGTTCTATGTCAGATCAGAAGGAAATGAGCAATCATTGTTAAGGACCCTTAGTACATCATTCCTGTAAAGTTTGGTTGAATTTGCTTCAGTGGTTTCAGAGAAGAAGATGAAAATCTGATTTTTCCCATAGGTCCAATGTTAAACCTAAGTTCTGCGCTGGTGGCCATGTTTCTTATTGGATAGGAAAGAAACAAGCGATCCTTGTTAAGGACCTTTAGTACATCATTCATGTAAAGTTTGGTTGACTTTGCTTCAGTCGTTTCAGAGCAGAAGATGAAAATGTGATTTTCCCTTAGGGTCCAATGTTAAACCATGTTCCGTGCTGGCGGCCATGTTTTTTGTCGGATCAGAACGAAATGAGCAATCATTGTTAAGGACCTTTAGTACATAATTCCCCTTAAGTTTTGTGGAATTTGCTTCAGTGGTTTCAGAGCAGAAGATGAAAAATGTGATTTTTCCCAAAGGGTCCAATGTTAAACCTAAGTTACGCGCTGGTGGCCATGTTTTTAGTTGGATCGGAACGAAATGAAAAAACTTTGTTAAGGACCTTCCATACATCATACCTGTAAAGTTTTGCTGAATGTGCTTCAGCCGATTCAGAGAGGAAGATAAAAATGTGATTTTTCCTTAGGGTCCAATGTTAAACCATTCTCCGTGCTGGCAGCCGTGTTTTTTGTCGGATTGGAACGAAATGAGCATTCATTTTTAAGGACCTTTAGTACATAATTCCTGTAAAGTTTGGTTGAATTTGCTTCAGTGGTTTCAGAGCAGAAGATGAAAATGTGATTTTTCCCA
>MJUU01022635.1:21608-36687 GCA_002080025.1 Modiolus philippinarum
AAAAAACCCCCCCCCCCCCCCAAAAAAAAAATAATAATAATAAAATAAAATAAAAATGTTTTATTCTGATTGGGCGACAGAAAACGGACCCCTTGATTTTAAAAACGCAAAAAATAATCGATTCCCATGGAAATAAAATCGGTGACCTATTATTTTCTTGTCATTTTTGGAATCCTCGGTACTTGTTTCACGATATATCTAAAAAATGGGAAAATGACAATATAACAAGAAACTGTTGGATATGCCCTTAAGATATCTTTTTATTAATATTATCAGAAGTCCATTACTAGTAATGGACTTCTGATATTATATATTAAAGAAAATATTTATTATTTCTTTCAGTTGATAAAAATGCTGTACTTTAATTAAATGCAGGATACAATCTGATTAAAAATAAATTTTCTTCAAAGTTGTCCAATCGGGATAAAATCTCCCGATCAGGAACATTTTTTGAAAAAAAATGTGATACGTAACTGTAATATTGCCTTTTTATTTGTTTTTTTTTTCGATTTTGCCATTGCCTTTGGATTATTCTTTTTGTCGTTTTAGACGCACTGGCTACAAGAAATTGGATTTTATAGTTGAGTACACCAAAAATTAGAAGTAACGGAGTCCAGATTCCTTTTGTTTTTAATTTTTGTGAAAATTGAAGTACAAGTACAAAAATGCCTGGACTCTCGAGTCCATTGACTCAAGTGGTAAAGTCCAAAGTAGTAATGCCCAAAATAAAGGCCAAAGTCCTGAATCCAAAAGGGTGTTGTTCAAGAACAGTCAAAAACCATTTTTGCAGGGAACTATCTGCAGTTTGATT
Organism: Modiolus philippinarum; assembly: GCA_002080025.1. Taxonomy (NCBI): domain Eukaryota; kingdom Metazoa; phylum Mollusca; class Bivalvia; order Mytilida; family Modiolidae; genus Modiolus; species Modiolus philippinarum. Next base: position 22,420 of record MJUU01022635.1, read on the forward strand.
TTCTTCCCATGTGATGCCCAGGTCATGACCTATCAAATACATGTTGGCTCTATATTGAGAAGTGGTAAACTTTTATGAGAATGGTCTTTCCGAAGTGGCTAACAGCATGCAGAGACATTTATAAAGTCTCTGATTCATTGTAAAGTGATCTAGAGTGTCACATAGCTAATTAAATCAATCGGTAATATGTGATAATCATAGTCAAACCAGCAAGTGTCCAAGAAATCGCTAATTATGATAATTTCACATTTTTGACACATTATCCGATTTAGATATTTACCTGGCATTCCATATTTCATACGTAATGCCGTAATTGAATTCCGTCCATTCATGGTACCTGGCGAGGAACTGATAGGGCTTTTCACAAGAAATATGAGCATTGAATGTTTCTGTAATATTCTTAGTGGCTCACATGCAGTAAAAGTATTTTGTTTTAAATTCTTGGCATATTGAACCATTTTCTGTAGACTTGGATTGCAATGTCACTTGTAATTTCCCATCGAAGCCCCTGAAGGTGTTAAAGTATCGACTTTTCAATCAAGCTTGGAAGGCGTGGTTTACGTGTGACGTATCGCAAAGCATTCTCGCCGTTTTGTTTGGAAGAAAAATAACATGGAAGACTTCAAATCTATTTTAGTTATCTTGAAATGAAATTTACTGTTTAAAAATTTGCGAATTATTCTGAAAAATGGAGTAATATTTAAAGGAAATTAATCACAAAGTATAAACTGTAACTTAAACACCAGTGTATTCAACAAAACCGTGAGTTTCGATAATAATCCAGGTAGCATGTTTGAACACAGGTGAGTGGAGACAAAAATCACCTTTGTCAACAATAGTTGATCCAAGTTGTGTATTATAGTTCTCAAAATGTGTACTTTTCGCATTACGGGCCTACTGCTAACAAACATTAAGTGATGCTTCATTTCGAAAATGTGTCGTTTCGAGAGGAATTATAACACAAAAATGTAAATACACAGCACGTGAAATGCAAAATTGAGATTGACGTGCGTGAAATTGGTTATAACAATCCACTCAGGGAATAAATTCGTAATAAACATGGCATTTATCAGACGAAGAAAATTCCATTTGAAATGGAGAAACTTTTTATTCACAATATTTTTAGTCATTTTACAAATTTTAACTGTTTCTTCACAAACTACTGATCCTGGAGGGACGCAAGAAATAGTAACAGTACACTTCGATATTTCTGAAGAATTATCAAAAGATTCATACGTAGGTACTCTTCCCATTAAACAAGGATATCTATATCATATTCAAGATCAACAAAATTTATTTAATTTGAATGAAAACACAGGTGTGATTACCACAAAAATAGTCATCGATCGAGAAGCACTTTCACAAAACACCCAAAGTTTTTTCGTTACTGGCTCATCTGCATCAAATACTCTGCAGCACCCCATTAATGTTCAGGTCACAATTTTAGATAAAAATGACCATTTTCCGACATTCCAGAATCAGACAGAAACTATCAAATTTTATGAAAATGTAGCAGGGAGTCAGGTTCCATTGACGACGGCATCAGATCCTGATTACGGAGAAAATGGGCGAGTTTCAAACTATACAATCATTTCCCGAGATGATGACTATAAATTTGCTGTTTTATATAATTCTACAGTGTATGGTGAAGTTTTAATCGTCAAAAACTTAGAGAAACTGGACCGAGAAGAAAGGTCAACATATCAAATCAATGTTTCTGTTCAAGATAATGGAGACCCTCCGAAGCGTGGATATTTGCAAATTTTTATTAAAGTTGCTGATGTAAATGACAACCCTCCAATATTTGACCAGAGTCAGTACAAAGCTACCATCAATGAAAGTGCACCTGAAGGCACATTAGTCATACATGTTGCTGCTTCAGATGGTGACATTGGAAAAAATAGTGATATAACTTACTTTTTAGAGGATCAGTCAGAACAATTTGAAATTGATTCTAAAACAGGGGAGATAAGAACAAAAAAGACACCGCTGTATTGTTACCAAAGATGTGATCGATCAGCAGATATTGTTGATTGTGAACCTTATAGTTGTTCATTGACTGTAAAAACTGTAGACGGAGGCTCACCAGCGTTGAAAGGTAGGGCATATATTTCCGTAAAAGTGGTAGATGAAAACAACCATGCCCCAACTATATCAATTAGGAATTTTCCAGACCCATTACAACATGTTTCTACTGTTAGTGAAAACGCAATTGTTCCAAAAACTGTTGCCTTGGTAACTGTAACTGATGCAGATCCAGGAACAAGTATTTCATCTCTCTCTATAATATCAGGAAATGAAAAGGGACACTTCAAAATGATCACATCTTCAAACTTTATGTACAGTTCTGTACAACTTGTCGGAGAACTTGACAGAGAGCGTGTTAGCAAGTACAACTTGACCATACAGGCATTTGATTCTGGAAATCCACCGAAATCATCAGTGTCTTTTTTAATTGTACTCATTATTGATATAAATGATCATGTGCCTCATTTTACCAAAACAGAATACAGAGTTTCATTGAGTGAAACCTTATCGGTAGGAAGTTTTGTTGAAAGTGTCACTGCTCATGATGAAGATTCTGGACAGAATGCCGATTTGACATATGCTGTTGTATCTGGGAACATACATGGGTGGTTCAAATTGGATCCCAAAACTGGCTTGCTAACTGTTAATTCAAAGCTACATTATGATATTGCTACTGTTATTGTTATGAATGTTTCTGTGCATGATGGAGGGCCAAAACCCTTTTATAATTTTACATCAGTAATTATAAACATTCTTGATGAAAACGATAAAGCACCAGAATTTCCTAGTTCCACTTATGATGTAACACTTGATGAAAATCTGGCCTCACGTTATGAAGTTCTGACAGTAACTGCCACTGACAAAGATTCTGGTTTGAACGGAACAGTTTTGTATGAGCTACACAGAGAGGTCCAGATTAGATACCCAAACACTTTTAACATTAACATTAACAATGGAAAATTGACAACTTTAAAAATTTTAGACAGAGAAGTTTTGTCACACTATGAAATCAAAATCGTGGCAAAGGATCAAGGGCCACAGCCATTATCTTCAACAGCTACAGTAAATTTGAAAATTGCAGACCAAAATGATAATAAACCATCGTTTTATCCAGAAAAATACTTTGTAAACTTTGAGGACAATCAACCAGCAGGAACTTTTGTTGTGCAAGTTTCAGCAAATGACCTTGACTATGGATCAAATGCCAAAATAATCTACAGTTTTGTATATAACTACCCAGCATTTTCCTTAGACACAAGCTCTGGTAAAATTTCTACAACACAAGTTCTAAGTAGTAATTCACAGAAATCATACACTTTGGAAGTTCTGGCAACAGATACAGATCCATCACATATATCTGACAACAAGGGTATCGTAAAAATAACATTGGTAACAGGAAATGATGTCTCTCCTTCCTTCCAGAACTTGCCCTATACGTTTACCGTTACTGAAGATTCTGGTTCTGTCACAAATCCTGTTGTTAAACAAGTGGGATCAGTAAGTGCTGTTGTACCTGGCAAAACTGTACGATATGAAATAGTCAGTGGTGATTTGGAAAAAATATTCAGTATTGGTGAACTATCTGGGTTTATCACATCAGTAAAAGGAATCGATCGAGAGGAAAAATCTGCATACACCCTAAGAGTTGTTGCCTATGCTGATAGCAAGAGTAGCGAAATAGATGTAAACATTGCTGTCAATGATATTAATGACCATGCACCAAAGTTTCACATTGTTAACAACGAAGTTGATGTCCCAGAAAATCTTCCCGAAGGTCATGAAGTTTATCTTGCAGCAGCTACTGACCTTGATGCAGGAATGAACTCGGTAATAACTTATACTCTTCAACCTAATACCAATTTATTTGTCATAGATAGAGATACAGGAATGATCAGTTTGGCTACTTCAATTCAGAAAATGACTAGTGTAGACAAAATTTACCAACTAACAGTTACAGCAACTGATGGTGGAAGCAACCCACAACTGTCCTCGTCACAACAGATAACTATGATGATTGCGGATGTCAACGATCATACGCCAGTTTTTACACACAGCAGTTATGAAATTTCATTAAACGAGTCTATTATGGTAAATGATAAATTTCTTGAACTCAAAGCTTCAGATAAAGACTCTGGTGAAAATGCTAAAATTAGTTACAATATTACTCGTGGGAATGGAGATTTATGTTTTGGCATTTTCCCAACTGGTGCCTTATATGTTGCAAAGCAGCTGGATCGTGAGAAAAAGGACCACTACCAACTAACAGTTGTTGCTGTTGACAATGGACAAGAGCATAGAAGTTCAGCAGTAAATGTTACAGTGAATATTTTGGACAATAATGACAATAAACCACTATTTGTAAATACAACATACACAATGTCCATTAAGGAAAATAGTTTACCACAAACATTGGTTGGCTCTGTTAGTGCTACGGATGCAGATATTGGAAGAAATGCTGAATTGTCGTACTTTCTTTCCACGGGACAGGACAGTTTCACCATAGACATTCAGACAGGGGAAATAAGAAGCAGAAAAGTTTTTGATAGGGAGCAGTTATTAGAAAGTACAGGAGAGACCTACATTTCCATTGAAGTTATTGTAATGGACAATGGATTAGTAAAACTACAGGATAAAGCTACTGTAAATATTTACATCCTAGATGAAAATGACAATAGTCCAACTTGTAATCAGGCAGTTTACCGAGCATCTTTGAATGAAAATGCTGCAAAATATTCTCCTGTTGTAAAGGTTACAGCAACTGACAAAGACAGCAAAGAAAACCAAGCATTGACATATAGCATAATCAATGGCAATGAAGATAGTCAGTTTGAAATAAATTCTGGAAATGGTCAGATTTCATTGATTGGTTTGGTGGATCGTGAAAGCCAAGATAATTACATCTTCAAAGTCCTAGCCACTGATTCAGGGGCAACTAATCAAAATAGTGCAACTTGTACTGTGTCTGTATCAATTAAGGATGTAAATGATAATTCTCCACTGTTTGCGCAGTCAGTGTATGAAGTGGTTCTATCAGAGTATAAAGTCGTAGGTGACGAAATTATCCAGTTTTCCGCCACAGACACTGATCTTGGTATAAATGCTCAAATTATTTACTCAGTAACAGGAAGTGATGGAACTTTCATTATAGATTCAAATACTGGTAAACTATATTTGGATAAAAGTTTAGATTATGAAACCAAACATGAATACAAGCTGACTGTTTCTGCCACTGATAAAGGCTCTCCTCAAGTTTTGCCCACATATGCAAGCTTAACTGTCAAGGTCACTGATGAAAATGACAATGCACCTAAATTTGTCAACAGCCCAAATGCGGCATCCATTACTGAAAATGCTAACTCTTATGCATCGATAATGAAGGTTTCTGCTCAGGATGAGGATTCAGGTGTAAACAGTCAAATAACCTACAGTATAATCAACCAGGAACCAGTTGCGGACATGTTTACTATAAATCCAGATTTGGGAACAATATCATTCACAGGAACAGATTTAGACAGGGAGAAAGTGTCGTCCTTTGCCTTAACAGTTGTAGCTACAGACAGGGCAGTATTAAATAAAAAATCGGCAGAGCAAACAATAATGATTTCTGTTATTGATGAAAATGACAATGGTCCTGTTTTTCTGTCACCTAACGCTGTAAAACTGGATTATCCGACTTCTGCTGGAACTTTTGAAAGGATTTTAGCTGAAGATCCTGACAGTGGAAACAATGGTAGAATAACATACACTCTTTTGACACAATCATCTTATTTCAATTTGGATGGAGCAACTGGGGATTTGTCAGTAACATCTAGTTTACCACCATCTACAGGAACGTATACTTTACGTGTGAAGGCTTCCGACAACGGAAATACTCCAAAAACAAAAGAAATGGATGTAACTGTTATTCTTGTTCCAAAAAGTGGCAATGGCCCGACATTTGATAGTTCTTCTTATTCAGTGCAAATCCAAGAAAATGAAGGTGCCGGCAGATCTTTATTGAGTGTTAGTACAAATCCTAGTGCAAATGTTAAATTTTATGTTACTGGAATATCTTCCGATAAAAAAACTGGTCAGCTTTTTCAGATTGGAGAGACATCAGGAGTGTTTTCTAATTCTTTGGCAATAGATCGGGAGGTACATGGCAGTAACATTATAGTAACAGTGTGTGCTGTAGAGACATCACAGTCCAGTCCTAGTGCCAAATGTAAAGAGGTGAGTGGTTTTACTTTTATAACTTATACAATATTTTTAGTAAATTTGTTTGATCATGCTGGTGGAAGGTGTGTTTCTCTGCAGTCAACCAATGGACTAAATTGTGTCAAACCAGTTCAATAAAGCTTTGTTTGATATTATAGAAAGGCATTTGATGGCACATAGAATTCTCAGACTAAGCTACATGTGTACAACTAAAAAGGAACATGTACATATTGCTTCGTAAATTTACATGCACATGTGAAACATGGCTCCTATAATGTACAAAAAGTATGCATTCAAAATCATGTTTACACAACAATGTTAATACAAATGTAGCAATCATTTGGATTTTGTGATGTAAAAAAGTTCATAAAAATAAAATTTGTCTCAAGTGAAGAGAAAACAATGATTTCCCCATAAATAAATGATAAATTAAAAATAATAAAACCAATTTTTGCACACTTTTCATAAAAAAAAGCTGGACGAAAATCCATAGATTCTCTTAAAATCAAATGATTGCTGCCTACTGCTAGTTATACAATGATATCATAAAATCACTGTCTTTGAATGCATGTACAAGTATCTTAGAGTAAATGTTTGACTGGGGCAAATAATGGTTTCACAGTTATATGAAGGTCATTTCCACAAACAATGATAAATTGTAAAATTTGTAAATATGTTGACCAAAGAAGGCCCGAAGACATGGTAATATTACACAAGTATGTTGTCAGCCACGGGAATTGATGGGAAAAACAAGTTGGATAATTGTAGCAATTTTTCAGTTTCTCTCCAAATATGTGAGGAAAAGTACATGTTGTCACTTTCATGAGTAAGACCTGATCTATCTTAGTTCATATTAATCATTGATACATGTAGATAGTGGACATTAATTTATGACCCTGGCCATAAAAATTCTGATAATATCAATCAGGTTGGACCCACTCATCTTTATAAATAAACAAGATCAATTTTTATGAACATTGAATTCTCAGTTTATTTTGCCCCAAGGTGAAGGAAGAGTACTTGAGAAATATATTATATAAATGTTATTAATTTTTATGAGGCATTGGAATTTATAATGAATTAAGGGAAAAGGGGGGTGGATTAAATTCTAGCTGCCAAATTATTTTCACTTTCAGTTTAATTACATCTTGCTTATATAGAATAAACCAAGTTTATTTTGAAACAACATGCTCTGATTTAATCAGTATTTTTAAAGTAAATTTAGAGAAAACAAATTTGTCAACATTTCAATCTTTTGTTAAATTTCTAATTTACAAAAGAATGGAGATTGTTACCAGTTGGGACAGTTCACAGCATGAATAAAAAGAAGCATTATATTTCTGTTTGACAACATGGAAATTTCTTAAGATCAAATTACACATTTTGCATGTATTTTGAATGTAATACAAATTATCTCCCCTGATCTCTGATGGTTGCAAAAATATCAAAATTTGATGGAATCAAATAAAAGTTGTATACATGTATGTTTAAAATCTTAGATTTAATTTTATTGTCCATTCACATTTATCATGTTCCTGAATTTAGTTGAGGCTTAAAAAAATTCAAAGTTTTTTTTTTTGCAAATTTACTCGTATGATGAATTGTCCCCCCTGACCACTGACTGTATATTTTCTTTGAATAATTTTATCGAAAATAGATAAAAATGTGAGATTTATTTGATATTATCATAGCTCTTTGAGATTCATGTACATTTTAAACATGCTTTTAATGTCGCCAACAGTGATAAAAGAGTTTGAAGCAAGACCATTGTCCAGAAGGATTAGCCCTGTCGTTTGAATACTATATCTGAAATAAATCAAGTTTTAACATTAATTTAATCAACATTTGTAAAATTTCCAAATACCAGATATAAATAGTCGATACCATTCAGTTAAAAGTTTGTCTCTTAGACTTAAGCTGACAACAGAAATATTTTATCTGCATTATAAAGAAACTCACAGGGCACTTGTTTGGAACATTGGTACTACAATTTAAGACAACATTACACCTGCTATTCATTCTACAATATGAAAAACAAATAATTGTACATAGTTCCGTTTCCAGTTTATTAATGAATTAATCAAGAATGGGTAATCCTTTAAAAAGGGTCTTGTCTATTGACCAAATACTTGCAATAACTGTACGGCAGGTTGGTTGTCATACCCAACCATAGGTTTATCAATTTTATACATGAAAAATCCATAATACTATTTCAAATTTATCACAGTTTAATCAATATGTAATAAACTCAAATATATTATTATTATTAGTGTCAATAAAATTAAATGAAAACTTGATATAAAAATGTTTTGTACATGGTACAGATAAATTGTTTTTGAAATTTAAACAGAATTTTACATAAAGCAAGTTTGTCAGTTGAATGGGAGACATTTTTGCATTATTTACTTTAAAAAGAAATAAATGAAATATTTGAACTTTGTCTAAGTTGGTTAGATTGAGAATATTTCAAATGCATTCCATCATGCAAAGTAAAATAAATTTCAGTTTATGTAAGTTTTGAAATTTGAAAATAAAAATATTAGTAGACAATGCATATTTTTTTTCAAAAACTCAAAAAATAGTACATTTATGAATTTGCATACTATTACAAAAAGTCTTTCATTCTAGATTTATTATGTTGTGTGTACATGTATATGTATTGGACATAAATGTTATAGTGTTTCTGAAACAAAAATGGTTTAAACTGGTACCCTTATGAATAAAATAATGAAAATTCAGTCTGCTATTGCAGGAATAATGGAAAATGCTAATTAATTGCAATATCTACCAAAAATTGACAGGAACGTAAGTGTTTTGAAACAAGCAAATTATTCTTGTTTTATCTGAGAATTGTTGCCCCTTATGGTTAATTTAAAGTCAAAACCTTTGCAAGGATACAATTTGTACTAGTATGTTCCAGTTTCCCCTCAGAAGTAGCATATTTTTGGTGCAACTAAAAGGCTTCAATAATTTTTTGTTTTGATATACTTTGATTAATATTTTTCAATGAAACATGATAAACCATTGTTTGAAAAAATACATTTAAAATCATATAGAAATGTAAGATTTATGGCTTTCCTGCTCAATGTAGAGGGATCCATCCAGAGTTATGATGTCATAAATAATGTTTTAACGTATTTGTTGGGGTGGCAATTAATGTGTCCAAAAGTATCAGATTTGGTATCTGAACCTTTTATTCAATTTTAAATGACAAAATCGCATGACCACGATAAAATGCCAGAAGAAAAAACGCTAAGGTATCATTTACACCGAATTGACACCTATCCTAAAAATTGTTTTTGTTCAAAGTGACTAAGGATTTATTGTGGAAGTTGGTAAAGGACCTTTATCTTGTCAGGAGAGACAAAAGCCATTCAGTTAAAATGAACTATGGTCTTTGTTTATACTATAGTACGTTTTGCCTACATCAAATTTAAAGAACCTGAAACAGGACCTGTACATAGATTTTAACCAGTTAAATTTTTTATGGAAGTTACACAAAGAGGATTTAAACATTTTATAGCTGGTCTATTATAAATTTATGTGTCATGTTAGAAGTTGCTTAAGTAACTGGCTGTAGTTTGAAATTGTATAGAAACGTGCTGTGAAACAATGAAGTGTCTATAAAAATCAAGACAAGTAATAGAGGTCTCTTCATAAATAACTGTAGCATTTTTGTACATGAATGTTTATTTCGTAACCTTATAGCCAAACTTTTAAGTTTACTTTGCGATTTTTCTACAAATAAAGTTTTCTTAAGAGTTGCAAATAATATAATGAACATGCAAAGTAAATTTAAACATTCAGCTCTTTCTTTCTTACATTTGAAACAAAGTAAAAGCTTATGATTTTCATCATCATGAGTACAATTTTTGAGTGCATATGGATATAAATGACAGTTAAGTCGTTTGTCATTTGTCCCATTGTGATACATTTATTTCTTACTCAACTGTTTAATTCAGCAAAATGTGCATCTCATGTGGATTATTTTTCTGCTTGTGTACAAGTACTATAGTATTTATATNATTCCTTATTTGGCCTTTTCATTGTGACGTCATAATAGATTGACATACACTTTCCCGCCAATTAGCTCCCTTTTACCATAAATATTGTCTGTTTCGTAAACTATATAAAATATTTCTCTTAATCGAACGGTGACATATAAATTTTATTAGCTCAACTTAAAGCTGAAATGCATACCTCTGAAATGTCAAAAAAATAAAAAAAATCTATCTGATATTTATTTCATATGAAAGCTAAACAATAAGCATGTTCTCACAGTTCCCTATATATTCTTTGTAAATATTCCTCAAAAATACTGAATTTTGCCCGATTTTCAAAGCCTGATTACAGGAAAAGATGATCGGTGACATATCATTTTTATTTTATTTTTTGAACAAGCTAAGAACTACAAAATATCTTAAAATAAAAAAAATCTGTCTGATATTTTTATTAGGCTCGAACTACCTTAAGTCGTTTGTCATTTGTCCCATTGTGATACATTTATTTCTTACTCAACTGTTTAATTCAGCAAAATGTGCATCTCATGTGGATTATTTTTCTGCTTGTGTACAAGTACTATAGTATTTATATCTAGTTTTAAAATCACTATTTTTAAACAAATGACACATTTGCTTCTATATTGCTTGTGGCATTTGCTAAATAAGGACAAAGAAGGAGATTTGTCCATGCAGCACCATATGCTGTTAAAAACAAATGCACTCTTATATAAACTCTTTCATGGTGAAAGTATAGACAGAAAATAAGTTTGGGTGGGAGGTTCCTTTAGCTTATATGAAGTTTTCATACTAGAACTAGAAACCAATCGACCAAGTGTCCTCTCTGCAGTGCTAATAAAGTCCTGAAATGTCCTTAAATGGCAGATTTTATTTCTACAACAATTATGATTTATGACAGTCATGATCCCCTTTAAACAATAGTAAATGTAAAAAGACCACAAATTGGTCAAGTACTAAATGGCCATCACAAACAGCAAGTGTAGGTGCAATAAACAAACATAAAATATGACAGGCATTCATTTCATCATGTTCATAGCATTTATACTGATAGGTATAATGAAGATTTCATAGGACTTGTACTAGTGTAATAAAATATATATACACATACATGTAATGGTCATTAATTTGCCCACCACAATAAAGTGTGGATATATTATGTTTATTGTTTATACTTAGGGACCCTTAGGTATGAAATACTAGATCACTAGACACATTTCATGTTTGCACACAATGACTGGGTTATGAGGTAAAAAAATGTCCCAGTGTTTGATGAATGTACTCAACAGTTTTGGAGTGCATTTTCAGTGCTTTGCTGAAATATCTGTACTTTGCTACCTGTAGTTTGTTTTCAATGCTTTGCTGAAATATCTGTACTTGGCTACTTGTAGTGTGTTTTCAGTGCTTTGCAGAAATATCAGCTTAGACTTCCAATTTTTATATGACCGCAAAAAATTTGTGGTCGTATAATGGTATGGTGCTGTCGTCGTTGTCATTGTCGTCTGTAGACACTTTTGTTTTTGGTCAATAACTTAAGTTTAAGTCAATCAATCTGTATGAAATTTTGACACAGTGTTCTTTGGCACAAAAGGAAGGCTGGGTATAGTTTTTGTTATTTTGGCTCCTCCCGTTTTTAAAAAGGGGCCAAAGAGGGCAAAATTGGGTGTTTTCACATATTTGGCTATAGAATATTTATTATTTATCAGATTTTGATGGGGTTTCTTTCAGTGTGTTCCTGAGGAAATTTTCTATCTGAAGTATGCCAACGGATTTGACGTGGCATGTACCGTTCATGAGATAAATGGGGCCCAAAAGGGGGGAATTTCAAAAATTTTAATTTTTTATTATTAGTCCGATTTTGATGCAGTTTTTTGAAATGGATTCTAAATGAAAAATTAATACAGTGCTGCACCATCAGATTTTTGGTAACTTGTTTCCTTTCCGAGCTATGAGGGGCCAAATGGGGCCAAAATTGCAAACATGCAGATTACCTAAAATTTTTATTTTTCGTCCGATTTTGATGGGATTTTTTTCTTTAGATTCCTCTTGTTGTAAGCTTATGGTAATATGTCAATAGATTTGGCATATCTCTCACTGTTTCCAAACTATAAGAGGTCAAAGGAGCCGAACTTGCAATTTTTGAAAATAAATTAAGTCGTTATTTTTAATCGGATTTTGATGGCGATTTTTTTTCTTTGGATTCATCTTGATATATGCTGTCAGTAGTATGTCAACAGTTTTGCTTAAATCTAACAGTTTCCGAGTTTTCAGGGATCAAAAGAGCTAATTTGAATGTTCCTTAGTTTGTGTCCAGCTCCTTATTGTTTCCATCTTGTTATTGTGTCAAACTCTTAACTGTGTCCTTATTCACATTTAAATTACACTTATTCAAATTTCAGTGGTCGACATGCTGCGGTCGTATCATGCTGCGCTCAGCGTAGCCCTTTATTACTGTTTGTTACATGTAACGGTTATTTGAATTGCTGAGAAGGTACAAAAAAACATGATAAAAAGTTAATGAATATGGCACTTCATAAACATTTCCATAGTCTTTTTGGTGGTCCTGTCTGTCGTTTTGTTAGTTCTCTGACCAGGAATAGTTGTAGAATCAGGTTACATATTCTCCGTAAAACAATATTTAGTCAACATGGTAAATACAAGGGTAGACACAATTAATTTTTTTTTTAATCTTTGATATAGATTGGTTCAGTCTTTTTTTGCTAAGGCCTAAAAAAATACCTGTGTTTCCGGTAACATACTCTTCAAAATTTTAGGTAGGCATTTTTTTTCCAAAACTTTTTACATAGATATATAGAGAGTAACTTCTGGACTTTAACAGTGCTTCTTTAAAAATTGCCCAAAAAACTTTAAGCATTTTTAGCCCCAAAAATCTAGGTAAGTCGGGTTACTGGAAATTCTGCCTAATTACATTATATGAAGTAAATGTAAAGTGAAAAAGAAAGAAAAGAATACAATAAGAAAAAGATAGAAAAAGACTTTTAGATTGGCAAAATTTGATTTCTTGTATGAATCATCAGAAAAATGGCAGTACTAGTTTGGTAATTATAACTTATTCAAATTCTTCCGGAAATACAAATTCTGTTAAGTTTTCTGATGTCTTATATGTGATGATAAAATGAAAAGATATTTTGTACCCTGGCTTACAAAAAGACTCTTTCTATATGACCTTTAGTGCATGTATAGATATCCTATTCATTGCAAACCACTCATTTAATTCTTTACAGGAAATCAAAAATGAAAGAAAAAAATAACGTTTTTCTTTACATGTCAACCAAAATCAACATCATTGAAGTGTTTTTACCTTCTAAAATATTTAAACACACTAGAATTTTTCATAAAGGTGTCCAGATCTAGGTGTTACCGACTTGATCTAAGACAAGACAAGTGTTTGATTGCAGATAATGCACATTTAATTCTTTTTTGATCAGGGTGAGGTACATTTAAATATTTATATAAAACATTCCGTCCAAAAGAAAATAGATGAGTTAAGCATGTGCAATACTGACTAATTTCATCTTTATATATCTTTCACTATAGTTTTATACCGAAAAAATTTTCTTATCCTAAGTCTGGCTGTAATTTTCATTCCCTAAAGAATTTCTTTGTGAACAAATTTTATGATTAGGGCCCGCCACATAGTGGCAGATGCCCTATAGTAATCACTCTGTCCGTCCATCTGTCCGTGCGTGCGTCCGTCCGTCTGTAACAAAGTCGTGTCCGGGCTATAATTTTTTTGTCTTTTGAGATAGGCTTTTGATAGATCACTTCAAGACAATGTATCATGAAGAATGATTGGTGACCTTTGACCTTGACCTTTGTCGTCAAGGTCAGATTTTTGCTTTTATAATGACCATTCCTGTCCGGGCTATAACTTTTTTGTCTTTTGAGATAGGCTTTTGATATTTTTCATGTAGATAGATCACTTCAAGACGATGTGTCATGAACAGTGATTGGTGACCTTTGACCTTGACCTTTGTCGTCAAGGTCAGATTTTTGCTTTTATGAT
>MJUU01022635.1:36694-50487 GCA_002080025.1 Modiolus philippinarum
TCCGTCCAAAAGAAAATAGATGAGTTAAGCATGTGCAATACTGACTAATTTCATCTTTATATATCTTTCACTATAGTTTTAAGACATAAAACTTATACCGAAAATTTTTTTCTTATCCTAAGTCTGGCTGTAATTTTCATTCCCTAAAGAATTTCTTTGTGAACAAATTTTATAATTAGGGCCCCGCCACATAGTGGCAGATGCCCTATAGTAATCACTCTGTCCGTCCATCTGTCCGTGCGTGCGTCCGTCCACCGGTAACAAAGTCGTGTCCGGGCTATAATTTTTTTGTCTTTTGAGATAGGCTTTTGATAGATCACTTCAAGACAATGTGTCATGAACAGTGATTGGTGACCTTTGACCTTGACCTTTGTCGTCAAGGTCAGATTTTTGCTTTTATGATGACAAGTCGTGTCCGGGGTATAACTTTTTTGCCTTTTGAGGTATAAGCTTTTGATATTTTGCATGTAGATAGATCACTTCAAGATGATGTGTCATGAACAATGATTGGTGACCTTTGACCTTGACCTTTGTCATCAAGGGCAGATTTTTGCTTTCGTACTGACAAGGGCAGATTTTTGCTTTCGTACTGACAAGTTGTGTCTGAGCTATATCTTTTTTGTATATTAGATAATAGTGTTGCACACAGCTCTATATTATATGAATGATAATGTGTTGGTAAGGTGAGCTGCAAAGGTAGAATATATGATTCCGAATGCCAACAGTGATGAAAATCATCTTTTGAAACCTGTTAACATCGGAAAATCCAGCAAGGTCTTCGGCTGCATTTTCTTTTTTGTCTTTTGAGATAGGCTGTTGATATCTTGATAATAAGATGGTGTCCATACTTGTGTAGCGTCCAAACTTGTACTGTGTCCACACCTGTATTGTGTCCACACACACTTAAATTTGCACTTATATTACAGCGGGCCCACAGAGATGGC
Source organism: Modiolus philippinarum (assembly GCA_002080025.1). Lineage (NCBI taxonomy): Eukaryota > Metazoa > Mollusca > Bivalvia > Mytilida > Modiolidae > Modiolus > Modiolus philippinarum. The sequence goes on from MJUU01022635.1 coordinate 37,639, forward strand.
TGCCATCTCTCCGATGTCTAGTTTTTTTGTATTGGTAATTTTGTATAATTTTCTGGTACCTTGAAATTCTTTTGGTTATATCAAAGGCATGTTTGTATCATTTTCAAAAATTATTTCCCTGCACCTGACAACATCAGTATTAAAAGTACAGAGTCAGTCGTGACACCCATGCTGGCAATTATAGGAAGGTGTATAAAATAAAAGACATTCAAATGTATATTTAAGGGGCGGAACCAGGATATAAGGTTAAGCTAGAGGGGGCACAACTGAAAAAAATCCTTAGAACAGAGAGATGTGAAAATTTGTAGACAAATTTTGGCAAAAACTAGGATACTGCTCTAAAAATTTTCTTCGCAATTTAGGAGAGCACAAGCCCACTCAGTCCACTTTGAATCTCTGTCTCTATTTCCAGTGTGGGTTCATGTCGGTTCATTATCAAGTTCCATTTCTGAATTCTTCATAACCCTCCTGGGTGGTGCCAAGATATAATGAAGTGTTATATATAATTGAGAAAATGAGAAAAAAAACTCAAATTAAATGATTAATTTGTCACACATTTTACTCCACCTATTTTATAAATCGAAATCAAAATACAAAAATGGTTGACATTGTAAATGCTGTAATTATGTAGTTTTAAAAATCTAATCCATGCAGCTTTTATTTGGAGTATTATAAAAACTGAACATACAAGTGGTCAAAGTTTGGTCAGTATAAAAATAAATTCTATTCAAATGTGATCGTGTCATGTTTATACAATACAAAATCGTCAAGCCTGACCTATACTGGGTTTTAAATTTGTTTATTGGGAAATAATAACTAAATCCCAAATAAAAATGTATCATTAAGGATGTACTGAATTTGATTTTAAGTCCTTTGAAAAGAAATAAAAATCCAGCCGTAATTGTGTTTCTTTGGTGGAATAGAATGGAATTTAACCTCAAGGGGAGCCGCCATCATTCGGGAACAATCACATAGAAGTGTATAAATTGTAATCGTTTTAATCATGAACGATGTCATTGATTACCTGGCAGTTTACCTGTCAGTTTGGTACATGGCCAGGTGTGTCAACCCATCAAACCTGTGTTCCCTGCACAAAAACAAACGAATGTGTCTTTATTTGATATTTTATTGTCTTCAAACATCTTCATGTAATCCTTCTATGCATTAACTATAAAGAAGTTTGATTCAATGTAAGAATTTACTTTTAAGTGTTTGAAAATGTCAAAAATGAAAGCAAATTTTAAAATTTTTTTTTGCAAGGGGAGATAATTCTCATACTGGGTATTTGAAATATTGACTTTCCAATATTTTTGATTCTAGGTTTAAGGTTAGACATGTAAGGACTATACTACTGCAAATTTACATATGTCGGACCAGATTACAACTCCAAATCCCTTCATTCAAATATAAATTGATAAATTATACATGGCTTATATTTTACATTGTAAATGGGGGTATGGCACAATGTGATTACAACATGTACATGTAGTACCGGTAGGTGGTTAACTAATTAAGAATGAACTTTGTGTTGTGGTAGTTTGCTAAATGTACACATGAAAGTAATCCAGGCCATATTCTTTTATGGGATAAATCATTCCAACATGTAAATGAATGTCAGTGATGTTAAGGGGAGTAACAACTGGCTCTGGGCTCTGGGATCCAACCTTTTATGAATGTGGGCTCTGGGCTCCAACACTAGGGTTCCAGGCTACAACTCAAGGGCTCTAGCCTTTAGGCTCCACTCACTGGGCTCCAGGCTCCACATGCATTGGCTCTGGGCTGTCAGAGAGTCATCGAGCCTGTGTTAGTACGGCAATAAAAAACCAGGCACATCTTCAAACATGTATATGAACAGTTGATCGCTGAAATCAAAATTTAATGAAACCATATGGAGGAGCAGCCAGACCCTATTGAACTATTTTTACTCAAAATAGTACTGGAAGAATATGTTCATTTTACTAGATGTGACCTCTGCTACTTTAACTAAAGAGGACCTGTCACAACTACCACACCACTATGTCATCTGTACAATGTATTATTTTATAATTAGAAGTCAGAATTAAATATTTTGATACAGTTTGGGTAAATATTTACAAAACCTGGCAAACTAATTAGGGAAACAACTTGTGTAGTCAGATATATTATTTCAGTGGAGGTAAAGAGAGAGAAAAAAAACATCATTAGTGAACTTTGTCTGATGTTATTTTTACCCATTAATCAGGTCTGCACATTTTGAATTATTTATCCCTTTTACTCTCTTTAATTCCCAATTATTGAAAAAAATGTATATTTTGCAATCCAATTTAATTATATGATAAGACCCCATAGAGGCCACCCTCCCGTACAATACAGTAACTTTATGCTTTTCAACTAAATTGCCCCCACCCACCAGTACTATCGGCCATCCCAAATTCAAGGCCATAAAGTTGTTGTAATAGGAGGGTCCTGATAAAAGAGGGACTTAACTGTATCCATTTCACAGGTCCTTACAAAGTATCTTTTTTACATAGGCATATTTTGCTGACAGTAGGAGCTGTATGAAATTTGATAAAGAGACATGTGAAAATCATAAATTTTGTTTATTATTTTAATATTTAAATTTTCTGTAGAACAGGAATTTTTAATTATTACTTGACAGAGGACTGTAAATATATTGCTAGAAATTTAGTTTTTAGTATTCAAATTTGTCAAATGAATTAAGTGAAAAAAGGAATTCAATTTAATATTTTCCTGTATATGAATGGAAGAACAGAAATGAAATCTCTTATTATATAATTTATAAGTAATTTATTCCCCATAAATTGAAAGAAAAGTAAAAATTTCCAGTCACGGAGCGAAAATGAGATTTGAATTGTAAATGGCGATGTAAATAAGGCTCATTACATTGATTTAAATGTGGTTCTTTGTCAAGATCTGATCATACATAGACTCAAACTTGTAATGATAGACCGCGTCGGATTCACTTTTTTCGTCATTTTGATATCAGACCTGGGATGAATAAAAAGACGACTGGGTCCGTTGATCAAAAGGACCTGTCTGAATATGAAATGGTGATCAAGTGGAAACAGTGGAATTCAACTTATTTAATGTACTTAAAATTACATCCTAGGATATTTCTACCCCATGAACTGTACTAGGTTTTAATCAAAACTTATTTTATTTCTAGAAAAGGAGATAAAAATGATATATAAAATTTCACGAAGTTTACTTTGATCTGTTCATGCATTGAGGTTGATTTCATTTCTGTCCAAATGATATTTAAATAATGTAGCTGCATTTCAATCCTTTAGTGTGCGCAACATTTTTGGTTTGAAAAGTTTCTTTAACTGACTCTTGATCTTGAAGTTGGAGGGCTAAATTTTTAGAAATTAATGTTGCAGGACGTAAATGTGAACCAAAAACACCAGTGTGCAAAGTGGCTAGAAATTTTGTAGGGATCTGGATGAACATGTTAAAGCTATTTACAGAGATATATAAATTACCCCAAATTTATATCTCGTAAATATGTTTTATGACCGTAATCGAAAAAAGAGGGCCAGGCAAATTTGTTTTGTAAACCCCTTTCAGTAGTACATATGTTAGAATCTTGCCATATGGCAGGGAATAATATGTTTTAAAGACCCAAACATCAGTACTTTATGGATGAGGAAAAAAGGAAATCGTCTTGTTTGATTAAAAAAAATATGGTAAACAAACGAAATTTATATACTTTCAATAAAATAAGTTATGCATGTGAATTTTCTTTAGATTTTCGGAAAGCAAACTCAATATCAGAATTAGGGTGAACATTTGATGTGAGATGTACATAAGATATTGCACCTGACCATGTGTCTGATAGTGCTTCCCTATGAATGTTTTTTGACATTAGGATAATTCATTTTGACAGTTCTAACATTTTTTTCTGTTTACAACACTATCTTGTCTTTTGTTGGAAATGTTTTTTACCTGTATTCACATCTGTTTTTGGAATGATGAATATTTGGATAATGATGGGAAGAGTGGCAGAAGTGTACATTTTTTGTATGTTTTTCATTTAAGATGTTTTGTGTTGTCTTGTCAAGACATCTGGTACATAATTATGTAGCAAGCCTTAATCATGATATAATAACCGATTGAGAAGAGAAAAAAGTGGGGAGGTCCAATAATGACTAAACAGGAGCTGCCGCTTATGTAATTATTTCAAGACCGAAATATAGACTGACTCTCCTAAGCCTTACCGAATTGCAGCCCAACTCCCGATGCTACATTGTAGCTCTTTAGCGGATGATAATAGATATAATAAAGCCTTATTCAGGATTATTGTAAATTCAGTATTTCACATTTTAGTGTTTGGTGTTGTGAATTTTGCACTCACAGATGTGAAAATTTTATTTCTCGTTAATTTTTTAGAAAATTGAAATTTGAGCCCCATTTGACTTAGAATTGGTTGACAGGCCTCTGTCCGAGTATACATAGTATCCACCTTTGACCTACAAACTATGTTGATTTCTGATCTAAAACAATGTACATCTGTCACTAGTTTGCTATAAAAGGGTCGAATAAGTGGATTAAACTAAAAACAAATCAGGGAAAAAAATCTCCAATAGTTTAATTATTGACATATACAAAATGTATTTGTCTTGTAGACCTCGGTATTGATGTGTTAAGAAATAAATTTAAAACATAAAAGAACAAGATATGTAACCAGACCTTTAATGGTACATGTCGAAGACTTCGATCTTTGGGCATATTGATCGGAGCTTGGTGTGATTGAGGGCAAAATCATTCTCATTCTATATGTTAGATACCCTTTTGTAATTTTGTATTTCTGTGTGCTAAGTTGTCAGACAGAAAGTAGTGTTTTATCAATTTTTGCTAGCGTTGTCTTGCAATTGTCTGTTGGTGGGACTAATAGCCTAGTGTGTTTTGGATTGTTGCCCTTTTAACTGTAACTAAAAGTGCTATAGTATCTGCATACTTTGAACAATCTAGGAAGACATGTACCAAGGTTTGGATTCAAATCTGAGAACAATATAATCAGTACAGTTGAACTTGGATGGCTCGAATGGTCCGAAGGAATTGATCATGACAACAGTTTGAGCTAGAGGAGCATTCGAGCTATTGAGGTTGAATTGTGTTTAGATTTGAACGAAGGGCCCAGAAAAAGGGTTCAAGACATCAATGATGTTCAAGTTATCATTGCAGATCCAGCCATCAAAGTTCAACTGTTTATATATATACATGTATTCATTTTGGCTCAATATTTGAAAATAATCAACATCATTTGTATAATTTTTTTTTCATTTAATAGATGGTCACAGCTCAACTGAGCAAACCATATTCATTGATATATGTTATATCAGTTATACTTTGATAAAAAATGAAAAATTTCAGTACATTTTTGGTAGAAATACACATCATATAAATAGAACATGCTTGTTATGTAACTAAGACTTGAGACTTTATTGGTATGTATAAAACCATAAATTTTTGAATTTCATGTGAAATAAACAAGATTACCTAACATGGAAAACAACACAAATTTGTTCTCAAGTAAATATAAAAAGTTTTGGCATTTATGATTTTTACCTGTCTGTAATTTAGATAATATTAATGTTCTGTTGACAAATTTATGGTTTGAAATTTCATATCTACTAACTTGAGTTGTAAATAAATTTCAAGAACCTCTTGTCTTATTTAAATAAAATGAAATTTGACCATTATAATGCATTTTTAAGTGTCTTTTGTCTATGGAAAATTGTAAGAAATCTTTATCACATGATTCTACACAAAACGATATTTATGATATTTTTATTTCAAATGTAAATCATATTTATGTTCACCATGTGTCTAAAAGGAAGATTTACGGAAATTTAATTTGATTTTTATCGAAACTTTTACATTATCTCTGTGCATTTCGCCCAATGTTCTATCTGAAGATTAAATATTTTTGAAGGCTTAAAAAGGTTGAATTTACAGATTATTTGGTTTAAAAGCATTAAATTTAACTTAAAAATACAAAAATTTAACAAAATATGCATAAACAGTGAATTGCACCATTTCATTCATCGATCAGATAAAGGTAATAAAATTGCATGGTGTGATTTTTTTTATTATTAAATGTCGAATAAAAATAAAAGAAAACTCATCTGACAGAAAATCTTGTCAGTCTTCGGAGCCTCTTTAAGATAATTATGGATAATTACAAACAAAAAATGGACAAAGCAGCATAGGTTCTGGTACAGAGACATCTTGAAGGTTAATTGGTCTGTGTATTTATTATAAATTACGTTATTTGGTCTAATTTTTTAGTTTTCTTTATTTATTTTATTCAATTGTGCTCTGTTAAATAGGAGGTGATGTTGGATTTTGTAGAAAAATTGTATATGTAAAGAAATTCAAGCTGTGATTTTGAATGATGGTGAATTATAAAAACAGGTCAACATGGTGACATGCTGCATAGATCTTGACACCTGTTATTTATTGGTAAAAAGTTCACATACATACCACCATAAAATGGCCAGAAAACATCAATAAATTGACCTGCAATAGTTTACATCTAAGTGTGGTAACACATAATTAAGCTATAAATAATTATTTACACCAAACAATGATTGGATCAATTTATTAATTATCAAAAGTAATGGGACACACTTTAAATAAAATGTGAAGATCAATGTTTGATTGTATGTATCTTGGGTAACCTATAAACTGAATCATCAGCCAGTAATATATCACCTGCCAGATTGGAGTTATTACTTGATCAATAACCTTTTGGCAAAACAAATTATATTAGTTGGATTTTAGAGAAAAAAGGGGATTCAAAATAACTTTACTAAAGCAATGGTATTAAAATGCACAGCTTTACCTATAATGTCCCTTATCTGGATTTGCTGAATAAAAGGTGCTTCATAATTTTCCAGTTATATTTTAATATTTCACTAAATAAGGGTTTTTACTTTAAATGTTGCTTTTGCAGGTAAGATTAAATTTCTGGTACAGCTCCCAATTGATTGGTTAATTTAAAACAGTGATATGTTCTGTTATATCCTCTTTCTTGTATGTCATTAGAATTTGATACAGTGGCCGATCCAGACTTCTTGCTAAGGGGTGGGGGACCTATAATTTTTCCATAAAGGGGCCCTATTTTCCAAAAAACCCTAGGAATTTTAAATATTTTCCAACTTAAGGGTGCCTGCCCCCCCCCTCCCCTGTATCAGCCACAGTGAATGTGTTAGTAATAGATCAAATCTCCGATGGAGCTGAATCTCGAAGCCCTGAAAATCTACATGTGGCATCCAAAGAACTGCTGCATACGTCTGCATGCATTAAGTTATTCCGTAATACGTGAAAATAATCAGATTTTGTGATTTCGCATGTCGATTTCATTGCTATAAATATATGCAAGACACTGTCACAGGTGAACTAATGTTATTTTCATCTTTGACAAATTACTGCGCGACAGGTTCGTTGATCCGAGACGCAATATAAAAAAAACGAATAATTTGATAAACATGCATATTAGTTTCAATTTAATAAAACAACACCGTTTTCAACTCAAGAAAATGAAGAAATACTTATAACTTAAAAACACAATGTATACGATTTTGAAAGAAGTGAAACTGCTCACTATATTTTATCGGAAGCACGAAGATCATCTTTTAGAGCTGTTAATAGGCTTGAAGCCGCACATGATTTTTTTCTTGTCATATTAACATCTCTCCAGCCATTTCATGGCTTTGAGAATAAAAAAAGAAGGGAAACAGGGAATTTGTCAAAGAGACAACGACCCAAAGGGTAGTAATGAAAACTCAAAGCCACCATAAGATCTTTACCTTTTTCGCTCACATTACACACTAGAATTTTGATTGATTTATACCGTGTTAATACACTTGCTTCAATTTGAATGGATCTTAAATTGATCGGTTTGCATTTACATTAAAAAGTGCAAGATCGATCTCAATCGATCCTTCTGAGAACAGTGCGTTTACATTATACACTAAAACTGAATCGATCTTACCTAAATACATTTGTCCCTTGTTATAAAAATACATGAAATGCATATACAAATGTATAGATAAATAGATCTGAAAATGTCCTGATATATTCATTTAAAGATGTCCGAGTTTCTCTTGGACATTTTCTCTTAATGTCCTGGCACCCTGTTGGTCACACAAAAGTTCGCTTAATTATCAAAAAAGTTTCTTCGTGGGCCAAAGTTTCTCCTCTTTATTCTTCACAGTCACATATATATATAGAAACACATGTAAATGTCCATTTTCAGTTTTTTTATTCAGTTTCACTTCATAAAGATCAATCACGATCGATCTTGGTGTTTACACTTGAAGAAAGATCGATCCCAAAAAGATTGATCTTTTTAAGACTACCTCTGGATGTGGTCTTTTTAGTCCAATTAAAGATCGATCTAACCCGTTTACACTTGTGAAAGATCAGTCTTTTTAGGATCAATCTCACCTAAGATTGATCTAAATTTTGTAGTGTAAACGGGGTCTTAAAGGACCAGGCTAAAATCTGTCTAAAAATTTATATTTAAATATCAATGATTATGAATTTATGAGCCTATATAGGGAAGCAGTCTTAAACAACTGCAAAAGTGATGTTGAATCCAATTTTGTTTGACTTTTGCTGTTCAGACATGGCAGACATGCAGAAGGAACTGTAGTTGTGAAGTGTAAAATTGAAAATTATGAGCGACAAGTAGATTGGTATAAGCTGCAGTAATTGACAAGAACTAATTAGTCCATACTCAGTCTGAAGTATAATTCTTAGACAGAGATTAATAGAGTTATGAACATAAAGACATTCATCAATCATTTTAAATTCGGCAAAGAATCTTGAGGAAAAAGATGTGTTTCAACATCTTCTTAACACATTTTTTATCGCATATCTGTCAGAAAGATATAGTTTCATAGCAGATTGTAAAATATATAGCAAGACTTGCTTTGATGAAAAATTAATTTTCATTTCAAGGAATGAATACCTATATTTTTCATGATCCTCAGTCCTTTGATTGAGCCTTGCTTCTGAAATGGATGTATTTTTTGTCTGACAATTGTCTGAAGAAAAAAAATATTACTTTATGAAGCCATGCTGACAGAGTATTTTGATACAAGATCATCTTGGAAAAGATCATGATATACATCAAGTGCACTGACTTTGCTGTTTTTTTTCTATTACTTGCACTTGAGTGCATGAGTTACATATTGGGATCATTCTTCTGTTGTCTGTGTCTTCAGTTTAATGTGCTACAAATGTATAAATCCTACTGAAGTAGTCCTGAAATTCATGCAGGTTTGGGTACCCATAAACCGGTTTAACCCTACCGCTGGCTGTTGCCAGTGCCGGTACCAAGTCCGGCTGTCCCGAGTTCCTATCGTTGTCTATGTTTGTCCTTTGTCATTTTATTGTTTTTCTTATGCAGTTCCCTGGTTGATTGTGGCATGTGATTGTAATGTTCGGCCATTGTAGGTGTCTCCTGTTATCTTCCTTTCATTAATTTTATTGGACTATAGCAATGAACTGAACTTGCAGACTTCTCCACTGGGGTTGTATGAATTTCCTACATATAGAGTTTATTTTTACATGCGTCACCAACAGTGACCGCAGGTCTAGGAGCCGGTCGACTCCGGACGTCCGGACGTCCATCACGCTTTGGGGGTACCAAGTTTGTGTAATCTGAAACTCAGACACCTTTAACCCTATACTTCTGAAACTTTGCACAGTTGTTCTGGACACATTGAAGATGTGCACCTCCCCTTTTGGTGAGATTTGAAAAAAATTATCAAATTTATCCATTGTTGAACTTAGTAATTTTTTCATCAAATTTTAACATTACGGTTATGAGTTTGTGTTAAACTGAATACCTGATGCTTTTGAAACTTTGCACAGTTGTTCTGAACACATTGAAGAAATGCACCTCCTCTTTTGGGCAGATTTGAATATTAAATGTCGAAAATATGCATTGTTGAACTTAGTCATTTTTTCATCAAATTTTAACATTACAGTGCCTGGTTTGTGTAATCTGATCCATTCACATCTTTGACTAAATACCTCTGAAAGTTTGCACATTGATGATGTGAACCTCCCTTTTAGGCCAGTTTTGATAAAAATTGTCAAATTTATCGATTATTGAATTTGGTACTTTATTTCATCATATTCATCATAGTACTCAGTTTTTGTCCAGAGACATTGCAGAGTTTTGAACGCACTATAGATTATTTTCATTTTATGCTTTGTTCAGCTTAGTACATTCAGTTTTGTTTTTTTCTTCTTTTTTTATATTACAGTAATAGGGTTGAACGTAATATAATCTCAATTATACCTTGCATTTTAAGAATGTTTTGGTAATAAGGTAAATGAATACTTGTTTGAATTGGCAAACCTATTCATGACATTCTTTTATGTGGAAAAAAACACTTTCTCAGTTGAACATGAGTGACGGTGATGCAGGTCCAGACATGTAATTGGTCTTGTTTGTTTCAGTTTTGGACTATTTTATTTTGCAGTTGTTGAATTTTTTACGTATTTTGGCGGCCATCTTGGAAATGGCGGCCCTTTTGAAAATTTTTAAACACACAGCATACAACTTAAGATGGTGCTCCAACTTCATGCAAAGATTGAAATCAATTGGTCCATGAAACAAAAATTAGAAATATTATTTTTTCCTTTATAGCTTTTTGACAGTAATACATGTATTTATATAATATTGTAAACTAAGTACTTGAAATTTTTTTTTGCAATTTAATTATTCAAGTAATGGGCACTGTAGGACCACTTTTTTCAAGAAGTTTCTTTTTCGTTTTTGTACACACAATCACAAGTATATGTCAAACTAATTATGAGAATTCTGAACAGCTTCAAAATCAGTTTGTTACTTCAGTTGAACAATAAATTAAAAAACAACATGTCTATGATGTAATAGCAACAGCTTCATAAGAAAGGTTGACATATTTTTATAATAGTTTAATTTTTACTACTGCTACAAGTTTATTTAATTGCTTTGAAATAATGAATAAATTCATTTTTGTGTTGCATGCGGTAAGCAGAGCTCACACATGTTGTCCAGCGTCATCCTCCTTTGTTGTTTTTTTTTAATCCACATCTCCTTCAAAACTGTTGGCAACTTGCAGGATATGTTGCCTTATTAACCTGGTCTTAGGCATTTGGCACTTCAAATTTTGATTTTACAGATTTTAGAGGGTCCAGAATGGCTCATTTGTTAATCTGCAATTCCTTCAAAACTTTAAATCATTAGCTCACCTGGCCAAAGGCCATGTGAGCTTTTGCCATCACTCGGTGTCCGTCGTCCGTCTGTCCGTCCGTTAACTTTTGTTCAAAAATCTTCTCCTCTGAAACTACTGGGCCAATGCTAACCAAACTTGACCTGAATCATCACCAGGGTATTCACTTTCAAGTTTGGGATTTTTATCTCCGTAGACCAAACAACATGGCCACTGTTACTAAAAATAGAACATAGGGGGTAGATTGCTGTTTTTTTGCAAATAACTCAAAAACCATTACAGATATCAAAATTCTGACATGGAGTAAAAATGATCAGCATGATGAGATCTAACCACTGCACAATTTTGAAGAAAATATGAAAACCCATTTTGGAGTTATGGCCCTTTTTCCGTAAAATTTTCAAAATTTTTGGTCTTTTTATTTTAAATTTCATAAAGTGTAACAGATAGAGGTCAAGTGTAAATCGCAAAAATGTTCAGCATATCAAGATCTACCCAACCTGAAATTTTGAAGAAAATCCATAAACTGTTGTAGGAGTTATTGCCCTTTTTTCACCAAATTTTTAAAATATTCGTATTTTTCATTTTTTTTTCTTAAACTATAGAAGATGAAGATTTAATGTAAAATGATGAAATGTTTGAAATGCTGAGGCGACTATAAAACTGGTGTTGAAAATAGTAAGTCGACCACCATTTTCAAAATGGCCACCAAAAAAAGGCGGGAAAATTCAACATTGTCCGATTTCAATGAAATTTGGTTTCCAAATAGATATTGGTGTTGCGACTTCAAAACCTGTGTTGAAAATTGTTTGTTGACTGCCATTTTCAAAATGGCCGCCAAAAAAGGCGGGAAAATTCAACATTGTCCAATTTCAATGAAATTTGGTTTCCAAATAGGTATTGATGTTGCAACTTCAAAACTGATGTTGAAAATTATTTGTTGACTGCCGCTTTCAAAATGGCCACCAAAAAAGGCGGGAAATTTCAATATTGTCTGATTTCAATGAAATTTGGTTTCCAAATAGGTATTGATGTTGCAACTTCAAAACTTATGTTGAAAATTGTTTGCTGACCACCATTTTCAAAATGGTTGCCAAAAAAGGTGGGAAAATTGTTTGTTGACCACCATTTACAAAATGATGTCTCTGTTTCAAAACTGGTGTCGAAAGTGGTCCTTAGCAAGCATGTTTTTTGTCAATAAAGCCCAAAAAAGAAAAATAGTACAACATGATCAGTCTTTAAATACTGTCCAAGATATTGGTGGTGTTCGAGGTACTAAAGTTTGAGAGACTGATGATCAACTGTATAACTTACAATGTTACCACGATTGTGGCAACTGAAAGCCAGGTGAGCGATACGGGCTCCTGGGAGCCTCTTGTTATTATATTCCAACCAAATTATCTGATGATCTATTTGTGTAACTGATACTTGAAATTCTTATATTGCAGATTTTATAGGTCTACCAAGCCAAAATGGCTCATTTGTAATTCAGTTTATTAATCTGCAACCCCTTAAAAACTTTCAGTCAATTACTATACCCCGCAAACAAAGTTTGGGGGGGTATATAGGAATCACCCTGTCTGTCTGTCCGTCTGTCTGTCCGTCCGTC
>MJUU01022635.1:51857-63670 GCA_002080025.1 Modiolus philippinarum
ACCAACTTAATTTTGCACTTACCATATCGATTCAGGGTTCAATGAGCGGGGGGTATCTTTGGCTGCCATTCGGCGACAGCTCTTGTTTCAACCAATTTTCCGAATATGTTTTTCACCATATTTAACTTTCCACCGGATACATAAAATTTTGTTTTAATTTGTTCACTGAGCCAGAATAGCTCATTTGCTTATTTGGTTTGCTAATCTAGAACTCTTTCAAATTAAAATTGTAAGTCATAGGCCAGCCAAATTTACAAAATATGTTCTTCGCTTGATCAAATATTGAAAAAAAAATCTTTGAAAATTTCAGCACTACTGAACTGTATATGGATCTTTTTTATTACAAAGAAAAAATACATGTTTCTGATATCATGTTGATATCTGGAAAGTTTGTTCATGTGATGCAAGGTACATAATTATGAAAAAGAAAGGAAATTGGGTAAATGTCAGGTAGACAACATCCCATATCCAGGTTAAAACGACCCAAAACAAAACATCTAGGGGTCACCGTATGGTCTTCATCACAGTGAGGAACCTCACACCATATAGCAAGCCCTAAATAAATTGTATCCTGATGTGAAACTTAAATTCTGGCTATATTACATGGAACATCCAAAGTTTTCAGTTAAGTTCCTTTGGTATAGAATAACGGACAAATGGATTTCAAGTTCACATGGGTTTTTGCCTATAGGGTTGTAGGATGTAGTCAAACTTTGCCAACATTGCAAAGGATATAAAATTTTATCTTTTATTTGTATCCGACTTTTGTCAAGTTTGTATTTTATTATAAGCAAACAATGTTTTTAATCCAAGAAAAACGGTTCCTAATTTTGTTAGCAAGTAACTAAAAAATAGTTTCAGACTTTGAAAGTGGATTAGAAAATATGTTGAGTCATAAATCTGGATTAGCCCCAATCTGTTGAATTGTATAACTATGATCAAAAAGGTACTTAATCAACACTTTACTCATTAAAGAAATTTTCAATGGTTCTAAAGGTTTATTCTACCATATAGAAGTAGCTATAATTTGACTACACAGAGTTATGTAACTTGTCTCACGTGAGATAAAAGTTAACCATATAATATTATGTACATAAGTTTTAATTTTTGGTATTTTTAATGGGACAAAATCATACATAAAAATGAGTTTGATGTTTAAGCCCTTTAAGTACAAGGTCTTCTGCAAGACTTGAATTATTTTCTGCAGATTAATTGACCTTCAGTATTAGCTTTTTTTTCCTAACCTGAAATTATAATGTAGGTCATAGTCTTTTATGTACATGTACAGAACATTATTATAAACGGAATGATGCAAAATTAGAACATATCTGAGTTGGATCGACCTGCATGTTGTCCAGAACTGGTGTTTCAACAGAATCTCCTTTGCGAGTCTGATTTTTTTTAAGTGTGGCCTCAATCACAAATTTATGGCTTTATATGCTCCCAGCACTAAGAGGACTACATGTATGCAAGTTATTTTTTCAATCCAGATCGGAACCAAATCAGCTAAAAATAAATACAACCAAACCAATGCAATGATATTTGATTTTGATTCAAAGTGAAAATGTACATCTGTGGAATAAAGTACATATGAAATACCGATTTAAGTTGTTTGATATTTTTATAACAGTCATTTTATGTGATTGGTAATTTAATATTTTGTAACATTTTGCTTTGTGAACTTATAAGTCCTTGATAGGATTTAAAATCAATAGGATTTTCAAATCTACTATAAATATATCTCACTTCAAAAAACTTCTTATTACTTAAACGTGCAATCATTGGTTTTAATAGAATTTTGTTGTAAACCTTAACATGATGTAAGGATACTTGATCGCATGTAATTTGCATGTTTTTCTCCTTACTAGTGTCGTTTATTTCATGTAAGCTGTTAGGAGATTTGTATTGCAACAAATTGACTTCTTCAATAAGTTATAAAAAAAGTTGACCTTCTTTAGAATTTCAGTAAAAATATGAAGAGCAAGGTCCACTATGACTTAGCTACCACATGGCAAGCAAACCCAATTTCTGCAAGTGCCAAGACTAAATATATGCAGTGAATTTTGTTGGGAGAGTTGCAGTTTCAGCCAGGATTTAGTTTAGACTGGTCTGCAATTTAAGCAGGGTTTGGATTCAGTCATATAATTTGGTTTAGACTGTTCACTGATTTAGTCAGTGTTTGGTTTAGACTGTTCTCTAATTTAGTCAGTGTTTGGTTTAGAATGTTCTCTAAGGTAGTCAGGGTGTGGTTTAAAAAGATATAGGATAGATATTAGACTAGTTTCTGATTTAGTCACTGGTGTCTGACTTGGTCAGGGTTTGGTGCAAACTTGTCTTTCACTTTGTCAGGGTTTGATTAAGACTGGTCACTGACCAAGTCAGGGTTTGGTTAAGACTGGTCACTGACTAAGTCAGGGTTTGGTTAAGACTGGTCACTGGCTAAGTCAGTGTTTGGTTTAGACTGGTCACTGACTAAGTCAGGGTTTGGTTAAGACTGGTCACTGACTAAGTCAGGTTTTGGTTTAGACTGGTCACTTACTAAGTTAGGGCTTGGTTAAGACTGCGGTCACTGACTAAGTCAGGGTTTGGTTAAGGCTGGTCACTGACTAAGTCAAGGTGGTTTAGACTGGTCACTGAGTAAGTCAAGGTTTGCTAAAGAGCTGGTGTCTGATTTCACCATGGTTCATGGTTAAGACGGATTTCTTTGTGTGGACTTGTATCTGATTTCGTCACTGTTTGACTCGCCAGTCTCTGATTTGATCAGGGTTTGGTTTAGACAGCTTTTGATTTTTGATATAACAGATCTATTAGGAAGTGTGTATTGTCTTTCAAATTGCAGCTTTTTAATTGCTTAAATTTGGGGATTAAGCATTGGGGATATGGGACTTGCAGTAGTTGTTGTTTCAAAAGATACTTGTGCAATTTTTTCTGTATTTTTTTACCTCGTGTGGTCATTGAATTGATAAGCTAAGAAAACATGATTAAAAAGTTAATACAATATATCATATTTCAGATTGTGGTTACTGTCCAGGATGTAAATGATACACCTCCAAAATTCAGTCAGAACCTGTACAGACATTCAGTGTTAGAAAATACAGCTGCTGGGACCAAAGTGTTTACTATTACTGTTACTGATGAGGATACCATTGGTCAGCTGAATTACGCAATCAGAAGTGGGAGTGATGGTCTATTTATCATAAATAATGCAGGTAAAGAGGCATTTTAATAGAATTAGGATTTTTAAATCCCTCTTATAATCGTATTATTCAGATGAGAGGGGAATAATGTAGGTGCTCCTATAGTTAGGAGTGGTTTTAACAGACTCCCTCCCCTGAGAAAGGCTTTCAATATGGAATTTAGCAAACAACTTCAAAGAAATGGGAATTTTACCATAGAGAGCGCATGAAAAAATATTTAGCTGTAATTTGATGTAAACTAAAAAAAAAGTCTAATCATTCGGCAGACCACTTTTAGAAATTTAATTGATGGCTATTGGTTAAGTTCGGTGCACATTATTTAATCACTCAGTGAGAAGGGGAGTATATAAATGGGTATTGCAGTGTACCAACAAGTCAGTTCATCATCTTCAGTTACATACAAATTTATTATCTTATTGTTAGAAAAGGCAATTTAATGTTGTATTCCTTTTATAAATTTGCATAACTTAATGTGTCAGTCTTTTGTAAATCCTAATTTACTGTTAACAAGACAAAAGAAAAGTATTTATCAAAAACTGATGATACTGGTCTACAGTCCTTTTGTCACGTCCACCGCAATCTAGATTGATACTGTTTGCCCTTTAATTATGTGCATATTAGAGTATCATGCCTTAGACTAGCATTATGCGTTGTTACAATGACAGTCACATTAAGTTCAGTCCTTAAAATAATGTAGACATGCTCATGTCAAGGACAGAAATCATTGCAACCCCATCTTTTGTCAAAGGTTATTTTCATGACTATGATTAGCACAAAGCCTTTCATTAGGAAAACACAAATTATTATAATGCAACCAAAAGAATGTGTTCAATTTATGAATTGCCATTTTGCACTAGAAGAAATATGGCTTAATTTTCAAAAATCAGAAAATAAAAGAGTCAAACTTTGCTCATTGGTTTTGTACAAAATGTAATGCAGAGTTTAGATGAATTCCCCACTTCATTGAGTGTAGGATGTTTTCTAGGAGACTGAATATTGCATTAATCATGTTGATTTGTAAACGATTTCCCCGAAATCGAAGGTGTGATATTTGACAACAAAAAAATGAATAGAATTTTTTCCATAATAAAAGCTTTTCAATATAGAACAGGCCACTGGTCCTTTTCAAAAGCGTTTTTCAAGTTCATGTGTTGTTCTTGAGTGCAACGGGATTAACTTTGTCAATAAAGCAATCTTTATTGATTCTTACTAATTGAATGCATTTTCACATAATTATTGGGTCTTTAATGTATGTATCTTTTCAGGTGAAATATCAATTTCATCCAAATTAAACAGAGAAAATAAGGAGCAACATACATTGGTTGTAGAGGCCTCAGATGGGGTTCAGTTATCCAGTGCTACAGTTTCCATCACTGTTCTAGATATAAATGATAGCCCACCTGAGTTTGACAAGTTACTGTATACCTTTGATATTCCAGAGGATTCGGCTGTAGGAACTATCCTTGGGAGAGTACATGCAAATGATGATGATGAGGGTGTCAACGGGGAGGTCCTTTATACCCTGTTGTCCACATGGGGCACAGACCTGTTTATGTTGGACCTCAACAGGGGAACTTTTACATTACGAGGCAATTTGGACTTCGAACAGGTAATATGATTACTCCACAAACAGTAGCTAAACAAAACCAAAACACAAAAGAAAATGAAATTTACACTGAATTTTGAACTACAGCTGCTTTTATTTTAGGATTGGGCTTGTTATCATATAATCTTACTATTTACAAGAGGAATTCTTCAGAATGCTGAATGGTCTCTCAAAAACAGTCCATTTTATATATATATACAGTAGAACTTTGATGGCTCGAACTGCAATAATTTGAATACCATGAATGTCTCCTACCCTTTATGTTGTCCCTTTGTTCAAATTCTAAAATAGTTTGACCTCGATATGCCTTTGGCTCGATCTGTTTTCATCGGTCCCTTGGGTGTTCGAGATATCAAAGTTCGACTGTACATGTATTGATATAAATATTTATAGTATAGTTTAAAGGATTGGTGATTCTTTTCAGCTTTTTCATTGAATAAAAATAGTCAAGGATGAGTTACTGTGTTCTCATAACCTTTGTTTGTTTATAAATTAACTTTGTAATTACTTTTAATTTGCATCCAAATTTTTATGTAAATGACTTTTATAATTATTACAACAAACAAATGTGATTAAGATGACTTCCTCACCTGTCCCCAGGTACTTTATTTTTCACCTGACATTCTCCACCTGACAGGTAATTAAGTCCTGTGATGGACAACTTGAAATTTATGTTCTTAAATTATATGAATATTGCTAAATTTGAGAAAAATTGTTAAGTTTGGTAATTTTTGGGTATTCCTTGGTAAGTTTAAAAATGAATAATTTAGATTTTTCATAGATGTATAGGTATTGTAAGGCAACAGTTGGAAGTTTTTATATTTAATTCCAAGTAGAAAAATCTTGACCATTTGATTCACAGAAGATCAGTAATCATGACTAATGAAATGGATCATTTCTAGATTAAGTGACAAAGTTATGAATCACAGGACAAGATATTATGTCAGGGTTAATATTCTGTGATCCATATGATATTTGCTTTATTCTGTAGTTAACGGCAACAGACTTCTTCCTAATCATTTGAATAATAATTCTAAATTGTGGCAAAATTTATGTTTTGGTACTATGTTGTGAAATGCAAATGAAAAGTAGTACAGATTATTCATGAAAATTCAAACTTGACTTAAAAGAAAACATTACATTTCTTCTCACATATTGGTTTTATCTCTGAGAAGCATTGAAATAATGCATCATGGCATCAAGGCAATTTAGAATAATGAAGTGTACATTAAATGAAGGGATATAGAGTAAATATAAATGGAACAAAATCAGAATTAATACATGTTGAAAACAAAGCACTGAAACAAGGCAGGTACTAGTATTGCATAATCAAATTTGCTACATGTATCAAGTTTGTAAGACAGAACATTTAGTGTAACATCATAACAATGCAGACATATATTCAAATACCAAAAGTGCTGCAGAAAACAGTTAGTTAAAGGGATGTGCGAGATACTCAATAAGAAATATAGGTAAACATGTGACTGAAATTCTCATATAAACCCACACAAATAAATTGATTTCAGCGAGCTTAACTTTGGCCTGGCCAGTATAGCCATAGAAGTGCAGGGAATGAATTTAGAATAATGTTACTGAATTTCAAATTTCATAATGTAATCTGAGTAACTTTGATTTACATTATAGGTCCATTTCTATACCCTGAGAGTCAAAGCTGAAGACAGAGGCGATCCTTCATTGACATCAACTGTTACTGTTATAATGAATATCAAGGATATTAACGACAATGAACCAGTTTTTGACCCCCAGTCATACAGCGTAGAGGTCAGAGAGGATGTTGCTATAGGAACCAGTGTTGCCATGGTATCTGCTACAGATATTGACTCTGGTAGGTTATTGTTCAGGGGGGTCGTTTTTTATTTGTTTTGCATTTTACATGTACTTGCAGGAAGATGACACAGCAAATTTTACATAGAAAAATTGCATATTTTTAATGGCCATGTGTAAAAACTGCGTATTTTCTTTGTTGAATGTTTGCTTATATCTAGTAACAAACTTATTAACTGTTAATTTCACGATAAAGAACACAAAATTTACATTAATGATTAAGCAAAATGAATTTTCAAGTGGAAAAGAATGTTATAATTTGGTTGAAACCTTATTCCCTCTCACACCAAAAAAAAAAATGCTATTTATGATCAACAAAGGATTATGATATTTATGTTTCTCTATCTGTTTTGATAACTATGTGTCAAAAAATAAATCTCTAGGTAAATTGCATGTCTTTTACTAAGAGAGGATCAAAAGAGGGTAGGTTTAAAGGCTTTGCGAAATTTTGAAACAAATTCTAGTGCAATTGGAAAAAAATTGCAAGAAAATAATTACAACTGCACAATGAACACATGGTATTATATATCATTTTGGAATTTTAATAATCATAATAGAGATGAGACAAAATGAATTATGATATTGTAAACCCTTGTTTATAAGAATATAATTGATTTTTGGGGGATATAGAATTGAAAAGATTTACAAATTATTTTTGAATTGTACCATGTGTTATTAGTAATATAAAACGTATAGAATTGAAATATACTTTTGTGAAATTCTGAAAGAAAACCTGACAATGAGGCTATATTTTGAATACCTTGCTCTTTGTTGAAAGATTCAACAAAATTTCATTGAAAGTTCAGGACCACCCTTTAAAGATAAAACTTATTAAAATCCAATGACAAGAAAAGATTGGAAAAGAGAGAGGGGTACTTTTCACTGAGTATGTAACATGATTTAGTTGTAGGAAGTCGATATCAAATTTATGGCCCGTATGTTGTCAGGGACGTCAAAAACTTTTGTGTAGAACTTGCAACTGAGATGTGAATTGTATCAAGTTTAC
This sequence comes from Modiolus philippinarum, assembly GCA_002080025.1. NCBI lineage: Eukaryota > Metazoa > Mollusca > Bivalvia > Mytilida > Modiolidae > Modiolus > Modiolus philippinarum. The sequence continues at coordinate 59,512 of MJUU01022635.1, forward strand.
CTTCTATGTCTAAGCTATAACAATGGCCCTTTTCAACACTTCTGAATGCTTCAAATTTCTTTTTTATGAAAACTATATTGTCATTTGTTTCTATCATTGCAAATCAGTATTTTTAACTATTTGTTTGAATCACGCTCAAACAAAAGTTGCGTGATTTCGGAATTCCTATATATCATAAACCTAAGAGTAGTCATGAACTTTATTCTTCATTATGTTCTAAATGTAATTGTCTATAACAATATTTTAAAACATTTATTTGTCAGTTAAAAAAACTTAAATATCCCTCCAATGCAGTTGTAAGCCTCTGCTGATTATAAGATAATGGGCATTATTGACCACATTTCAATGGCCATATTTAATTGTTTAAAATGTTTCTGTCTCATGCATTTTGGTCTGTTAATCTTTGAATATAGAATTAGAACTATAAAACTGAAGATTTTTGTTTTGATAAGCTTACAAAAAGAATCAACAAATTACTGAGTCAATTTTGTGGCTTATTTTTACTAATTAACTGTAGAAATATGCAGTATTTGTATTGTTGGAATTGCTCAAGAGATTTTAATACTATCCTATCCATTAATTATGGCACTGGGAACTAATTTCTGGAAATTTGCATAAAAGCTTGAGGATGAATCAGATTCCGTCAGAGTTATGACTTGTTTCCTTAGATATTCATTTGTAATGTCAAAAATTATGTATTTACATAAAAAAAATGTACTAAGATTATTTACTTTTGTCATTCCATCTTACAGGAGGGAGAGGGGTAAACAAACATTTTCTTTTCTGCTTCTGCTTTAAGTCTACTTTTTGACCAAAAACTTAAATATTCAAAAAATATGTCTATACAATATAGATATAGGGGATTCTTAAATGATGACTTTGGAATAGTTTCTCTTTTATATAAAACTATATTCTTGATGTTCATGGACAAATAGTAGAAACTTGAAAGAGAAAAAAATCATTTGGTAACATTTTTTAGATGAACATGATATTGCTCTTATGACAAGTTCAAATAACATTGAAATTTATGTACTCAGAATTAATACACTAAAAACATGAGGAAGCATTGAAATTAGTTAAGTTGCAATTAAAAATAAAATATGCACTTTATTGACCGTCTAATTTTAGACTATAGACAGACAATACATAAGTTATCGCCCTGGTAATCTGTCACGCAAACTTTTTTTGTCACATGATCTTTTTTCTATCATTTGAATGTTTCCTCGTAACTACTTGTATACTTAAAAAAAAACTTTTAAAAAATACCATACTTGTAACCATGAATAGCATTGACAAAGCTATAGGTCATCCCTTAATACTAGATTTTTGTTTGTTTATTGTTTTGACCTTAAGACAGCTCAGGGATTTTCTTACATAGTAAGAAATTTAAAGGGACAAAACTATCTTCATTTTTGTCCATTCCTGTGGTATCTATGTTATGCTCTGATTGGTGGTATTTAGTTTTCATAATTTGAAACCTATTTAATTACAGTAAAATAAAGTTTTTGGCTGATTAAATTTTTAATCCAAGTATTTGAAATTTTTTAGGCTTGGTAGTTGGGAGGAAAGACATTTAAAAGTATTGAATGAGAAGGACAAACTTTGTAATCTCTTATTGTTATTTTGAAGGTTCAAGTAGAATTTTGAAAAATTTCTCAATTGTCTCAGATATTCACATCATCATCTATGTCTAAACAGTATTAGAAAACAGGCCACATTTAGATGTAATTTTTCAATTAACTAAATGTTGTTTAAATTTTGACAATCATCAGTTCAAAAAGGGGATTTTCACATTTAAAAAATTAGAATTGATTCTGATAGGAAGCATATTGCATGGTTTGAATGAATCATTAAGTAACTCCAGGTTAATTAATTCATCATTTTTGTCAAAGTCTGACACTTTGATTGAGAAATGCATGTTACTTAGAGGGAAAAAATGAACAGATTTTTTTTGGTTTTCTTTGATCTAACATAATGTAAGAATTTTAAAAGATTAAAAGGGATCATAATAAAAATAGTTATTATGACAGATCTATGACTACAATAAAAATATTAGTGCTTGAAATAAATCATTTATTCATATGACATGGAAAAGAAATGCCATGAAATTAGAACTATCATGATTTGTAAATTAATATACCTTCAGCAAAAGTTCATCCATTCTTGCATGAAGGCCCATTTCTGAGTCAATTTGATTTTTTTGTTTGCTGTTTATCGACCTACTCAAAAAGTCCTATCTACTCAAAAAAATTATCGTCATTTCCCAGCAGAAAATTTTTTTATTCAATTTTTAGCACATATTCTTTTAAAATTAACCTCTTTTTGATGTTTTCTAGAAAAAAATAATTCACCTTCCTAACTATTTGCATCCAAAATTGTTAGTCTATGAACATCAAACAAACAATTAAAGAATGGCCAGATGCATTCTAAAATAAATCAACCAATAACAACTTTTTTTTTTTTCAAACAATCAAATTTGGTATGATTTTTATCTCATCTAAAAATTTTCCAGGGATTTTTATACCCCCCATGAACGAAGTTCAGGGAGGTATATAGGAATCACTCTGTCCGTCTGTCTGTCTGTTATAGCAAACAATTTTTCGTAACAGTTTTCTCAGTAACTACTCATCACTGCAACTTGAAATTTTGTATGCAAGTTTATAATGATGTCCTATACTGCAAGTAGCGATTTCAGGATTGCCGGACATCTACTTCCTGTTTACCGTTTTAGTTAATTTTCGAGATTTTTTGTCAATCGTAGAAAATTTTCGTAACAGTTTTCTCAGTAACTACTCATCACTGCAACTTGAAATTTTGTATGCAAGTTTATAATGATGTCCTATACCGTAAATAGCGATTACAGGATTGCCAGACATCTACTTCCTGTTTACCGACTTAGTTAATTTTCGAGATCTTTTGTCAATCGTAGAAAATTTTCGTAACAGTTTTCTCAGTAACTACCGTATATTTTCTATTATAAGTCGGTTCGATTATAAGTCGGAAGGTCTTTTCGTGAAGAAAAACTTTGTATTTAGCATTGATCACGATTATAAGTCGGTCGGAGATCGTTGTCAAGTTATGTACCAAATCTTCAACATGAAATCGCTATAATTTATTAAATGGCGTACATTGGAATAAAAGAATGTCTTCTACATGAGATAAATGCTGCGTGTGAAGCATTTTACATGTGCTAAAAGCAGCTTATTCATGTTTCTAGCCAAGACATCGTATTAAGGGGGAATAACTGAAGTTTGTTTACTTATATCGTACGACCAAATACCCAAAGATATGATAAACGAAATGAGATCAAAAGTACGTGTTTCCAATATTAAGAATTTTTACAGCCAGTCTAAAATTAGTATCAAAATATAAATTATTTCTTTTATATGGAATTAAAGTTCAAAAAATAATAAACAGTATTGGAAATGTCACATAAGATACGATATAACATTCCTAGGAGAAAGGTGTTAGTTATTGTCGGTTTTCGGTAATTAGTGAAATCAACTTAGTACACAAATAGTGTAACGTAAATACACATAAAGTACCTCCATGATGCTGAAATGAAAACATCGTGAATTTAGTAAGAAAACAACTAAAAAAATGATTATTTCTTTTATTAAAAGTAATAAATAATGTGTCAATAGAACCAGATGATTGTTGAATACCGGCAAACTGCATTTGGTCATCATTGAATGTGTCTACCGGACATTTTACGTTCTCGACTTTCCTCCTTGGTTCTTGGTTACTCTTATAAGTCGGATCCCTTCTCTGGTAATGAATTTTAGCTCCCAAATTTCCGACTTATAATCGAGTATATACGGTANACAAAATATCATCGATAATACGGGGAATATAAATGGTTTCCAATTAAACTGCTATGTAAGTGGTAAAGAAATGATGTATGTTCTGTTTTAGCTAATATAGGTAAGCGTGGACATAAATAGATAACAATTTTTGGCCGGGTTGCACAGAGTGCAAATCCGGGTTATAGTATGGTGAATGTCGGGCAGGCGGGCGGCGGCGGGCGGGGAAAATGAGACACTGATTTTGTGAAATCAACTCCTCCTACAGTTTTCAACCCAGATCTTTAAAACTTTACAGAATGTTTCTATATATATTGAAGATGTGCACCTGACTTTTTGGAATCATTTCGGAAATT
>MJUU01022635.1:64953-84977 GCA_002080025.1 Modiolus philippinarum
TTTCTAGCTAATAACTGTGTCTAGCTTCTTTTTGTGTCCATCTAATTATTGTGTCAAGCTCTTTACTGTGTCCACATTCACTTTAAACTACTTTTGTTGAAATTTCAGTGGTCAACATGCTGCGGTCGTATCATGCTGCGCCTGGCGTAGCCCTTTATTATCAACATTTTCAACAAAGGGTACCTATTTTGTGAAATCAACTGAACCTACAGTTTTCAACTCTGACCTTTGAAAGTTCACAGAAGGTTTCTTTACATTTTGAAGATGTGCACCTGACTTTATGGAATTATTTCCAATATTTTTTCATATTTTTCCAGACCTTCTAGCTTAGTCAATTTCTATCAATATTTTCAACATACTCTATACACAGACCCTGTAGGGAACCTATAAAACAACACTTGATAGCTAGAAGCACTTAACGCAACCCGGCCATTTGAGTCTTTGACCCATTTTGATAGATTTTTGAGATCTTTTGTCAATCGTAGAAAATTTTCTTAACAGTTTTCTCAGTAACTACTTATCACTGCAACTGGAAATTTTGTATGCAAGTTTAGAATGATTTCTTATACTACAAGTAGTAATTTTAGGATTGCCAACTTTCTACTTCCTGTTTACCGGGAATTGTGCAATTATAACTATTTTAGTGACAAATTATATTGGGGATCTTCTACATGGGGAGTGGGGGTATCATTTTGTGGCCCTCCAGGCCACAGTACCTCTAGTTGTGATAAGGACAAACACAGTAGACTAAGTACCTTTTTGCCAATATATTTATTGTCAGACAATTGTTAAGCTGTTATAGACATACCTCCCAAATTCCAGAATTGTGTAATCTGGCACACAGTAGGAATATGTAATGCACCCCATTTGCACCATATCTGCAGAATTTATCTAATCTTTATAACATACAGTTATGACATGCAGATGTAACTTGTCTTGTGTTTTTTTGGAAATTGAATTCCAGATTAAAGCTGGCTGTATATTTTATAACATATGTCGTTCGACTTTATTATAAGAAAAATTAAATTTAAGGTTTAAATCGGACAAGGTTGTAAAAACTCTACAATTAAGAGAAAAGCTCAAATCATTTTGCAATCATACCCTGTGTTCTTCAGTTTTTATGATGTCCCAAATTTGAGGTGTTGATAATCACATGCAAGCTTATTCCTTTCTCATGTAATAGCATAATAAAAATAAGGTCACAGTTACCTTTAACTTCTTCCATGTATGAGAGCACGACAAAGTACTGTGATCAAGCCAAAAAGCAAATTGAATTATTATAAGTTTACAGTTTTATACAATCCTGTAAGTCACATTCAGTTTAAAATTTCAGAGTGCATGATGTCATCAAGAATCAAAATAATCAGGTCTCATGATTTTGAAAATGAAATTTTACCCAAAAATTCTTGTCAGGCCCTTTTATGATACAATGAGAATTTCTCTCTATTAAACACAACATAAGGCATTAGTAATCAAATTTTTATCATTATTTTTTTTTATATTTCTATAACTGAATGTCACTGAAGAAGGGGAAATCCAACAGAAACAAGAGTAGCAAGGTTATCTTTTCAAAATACTAATATTTCCCATCCATTATGTTAAAATATTGCACCTCACAAGACAAAAATAAGCAATATCTGACATGAGTCTGTGTTATATAACTGTTTATAGACTTGCATTATCATCTAATACATGATAAAGTGTAATTTTATGGTGTTACATGTCTAAAGAACATAATAAACATGTTAGCACAGATACAGAATACTTATTTTATCATGTTCCACCTGTAAATTACTGTTAATCAGTTGGAAACCTCTCCCAGAGCTTTGATTATGCTAATCAAAATGGAAAACAGCCTGTATATTTAAATAAACCAGAATAAAGCATTATGGTTTTTGTAGTTCTACATTCAGAATATGTTCAGATATCAATAACGACTTTCGCTTACCTCACAGACAGTTTCTTTTGCATCTTTTGTGAGGGGGAGGAAGTAAGACATAGTGCAGGGCCTTTTTGTGTGTGAAAGGAGGGCCAAATGATATCATCTTTTTGTTTATAATGCTCCTCTATAATGCCAGCTTGAAAGACCTTTTTCCAATTTAAATCTTTATACTTCGCAAAGCTCCTGTATTCTGGGTAATGCTAAAATTTGACATTGTACAAATAATGTCCATTTTATAAGCCCCTTCCTCTCTCAAAATAAAAAGACAACAATAAAAAATAGACAAAAACAAACACACACAAAAAAAAACACAATTTTATTCCATATCTTAAGCCAGCTGACACTAACAATGTATGTCGGAATTTTGTGGCATTTGTTGAGAGTTAAACCTTCATAATTATTATCAAATGATAATTTTTTTCTAAATTTTAATTTGTAGGATTTAATGGAATGATATTCTATGAAATTTTTGATGGTGATGTATTGGATCAGTTTGGAGTAGGAAGAGAAAATGGAACATTGTTTACAAAGAAGAAACTTGATCGTGAGACAACATCAAGCTATGACCTAATAGTAACTGCCTCAGATCAAGCAGAGCCACCTGGTGTCAGAAGAAGTACAACAACACAGGTACACTACAGATCATGTTTTGTAGTTAAGGCTTTTCATGCTTTTTTATGTGTTCTGTTGATAAATCTGGGGATAAATGATATGTACAGAATTTAGGTTTCAACCCTAGTCTGTCCTTTAATATCAATAGACTTTATTCAGTTTTGATAAAGGTTACTCAAATTCATCTACAAGTATTTGATAGTTTGGTTCATATTATTATAAATATTTATGGGAAATAATTGGACAAATGCAAGACCCAGCCCTGCAGTACTGAACTGTACCTACACTTTTTAGCTTACCTGGCCAAAAGCCATGTGAGCTTTTGCCATCACTCGGCGTCCGTCGTCCGTCCGTCCGTCCGTCGTCCGTCCGTCCGTCTGTTAACTTTTATTCAAAGATCTTCTCCTCTGAAAGTACTAGGCCAATACTAACCAAATTTGACCTGAATCATCACCAGAGTATGCTCTTTCAAGTTTGTGATTTTTATGACCGTAGACCAAACAACTTGGCTGCTGTTACTAAAAATAGAACATAGGGGTAAATTGCCGTTTTTTGCAAATTACTCCAAAAGCATTACAGATATCAAAATTCTGACGGAGTAAAAATGATCAGCATGATGAGATCTACCTGCCCTGCAATTTTGAAGAATATCCGTGTACCCGTCTTGGAGTTATTGCCCCCTTTCCGTAAAAATTTCAGTTTTTCGTTACTTTTAGTCTTATATATTGAAAATCGTAGAAGATAGAAGTGAAGTTTATATAAAAAAAATGGTCAGCATAGTAAGATCTACATGTCCTGCAATTTTGAAGACAATCTGACAACCCACATAGGAGTAATTGCCGCTTTTTCTTTGAATTTTCACAATTTTTTAACGTTTTTACTTTCATTTCAAAAACTGTTTGAGATAAAGGTTAAATGTGAATTGCAAAAGTGTTGAGGTTTTCCAGAACTACAATTTCTACATATGTCCAACAGGTTCGCATCTCATCCAAGATGGCCGCCAGCGGGGAAGATAGTTTAACATAGGACCCTATGGGAAATGCATTCAAAGATCTTCTCCTCTGAAACCACTGAGCTTATGAGGACCAAATTTTGTCACAGTAGTCTTTGGATGGTCCCCTTTAAAGTTTGTGATTTTTATGTTCGTACTTCATCCAAGATGGTCGCCAGCACAGGACATAGTTTATCATAGGACCCTATGGGAAATGTATTCAAAGATCTTCTTCTCTGAAACTACCAAGTCTAACTGAACCAAACTTGGTCACAATAGTCCTTGGATGGTCCCCTTTAAAGTTTGTGATTTTTACGTTCTTACCTCATCCAAGATGGCTGCCAGCGTGGAGCACAGTTATAATAGGGACCCTATTGGAAATGCATTTAAATGTCATCTCCTCTGAACCCACTGAGCCAATTGGAACCAAACTTGGTTACAATAGTCTTTAGATGTTTCCCTTCAAAGTTTGTGATTTTTTATGTTCATACCTCATTCAAGATGGCCGCCAGCAGGGAACATAGTTTAACATAAGGACTCTATGGGAAATGCATTCAAATGTCTTCTCCTCTGAACCTACTGAGCCAATTGGAACCAAGCTTGGTTACAATTGTTTTTGGGTGATCCCTTCCAAAGTTTGTGCTTTTTAGTTTGCACTTCATCCAAGAAAATGTAACATCTGGTGAACTGATTTATAGTATGAATGGGTGGTCTATTGGTGACAATGAATAAAACCAGCCGCCAGGTGAGCGATACAGGCTCATGTGAGCCTCTAGTATATATAATAATCTTTACAAAGCAATAGGAATCCTTTTTACAAAATATCATTGTATATACCTTCTTGTAGTAAGTTGGTTACAATAAAGCAAGAATACAAAAACCTAGTGTCTAGTTTGTGCATAAGAAAAAAAATACTGGAACAAGAGGACCTTGGAGGTCTTACATAGAAACAAAGAAGGAATAGGTCAAAGAAAACGCACACAAAAACAAAAACAAAAAAAAGTATGGCAAATTGTCACCAAATGGATAAGACATGTATCTGAAGTACTTGCCCTAAATGCTTGATAACACTACTTAACCAATAGAGTATGTCACACTTGTTATCAAGTATAACTACTTTGTCTTTTTAGGTGTCTATAATAATGAAAGATGTCAACGATAATCCACCAGTGTTCACCACTCCTTCTGTTATGTCAGTTCCTGAAGATCGGCCAATCAATCAAGTTGCCTTTGTTGTCATGGCGGAGGACAAAGACATGGGAAATAACTCATTTGTTTACTTCAGCCTCTCATATCATCCCCAGCCTCCTTTCAGGATTAATCCGATGACGGGAGAAATGTTAGTGAATACGGCATTGGACAGGGAGACAACTCCAAATTATACAGTGACCGTGACTGCTTTTGACCGTGGGAGTCCTGCAATGTCATCAATACAAAGTCTAGTGATAAAAATTAGTGACATCAATGATAATAGTCCTATTTTCAATCCTACAAGTTACAATAAAGTCATACCCGAAAATACCGAGATTGGTACAAATCTCCTGACAGTCACTGCTACTGACCTTGATGAAGGATTGAATGGAAATGTACGATTTTTTATTGTGGAAGGTGATAAAAATTTCGATTTCACCATCGATCAAAGTAGTGGAGTTATACGTGTGCAGAAACACCTCGATTATGAGCGTGTACAATCTTATAATTTAAAGGTTCAGGCAGAAGACAGAGGAAGCAATCCAAGATCTGCATTTGCCGATGTTACAATTAAAATCTTAGATATTAATGATAATGTTCCAGTATTTGTGAATTCGCCCTATTATCCATTAGTTCAGGAAGAGGCAGATACACTTCCTGTACATGTAATACAAGTTTCTGCAAGAGACGAAGATTCAGAGTTGAATAATAAAGTTACCTATGGATTCCGTAAAGGTGATAAAGTAAATGATGAGGTTGTGTTTAAAATGAATAATACATCAGGGGAGATAACTTGTCTGAAGAAATTAGACAGAGAGCTTGTTGACGAATATGAATTGATCATTGTGGCTATTGATTCTGGTAAGTACAAAATGAATTAATGAAAACTAAGGTATTGTTGAGAAGACTTCTGTATTTAATTGCTACACTTGATACCAGTTTTGTAGTTTAACCAAGTTGTAATAACTTGAACCCTATAAATCAGAAATTTGGTGCAATTTATTTTATAGGAGTTTCTTGGTAGCCAAAGTAAACTCTTTAAAATAAACCATCATAGCAAAAAATTATTAAGAAAAATAGGTTAGCATACAGCCGACAAACACACAATCTTATGTACAATATTAAGAGTGATGAGCTGAGTTTTCATTGCAGTTTTTTTTCCTCTAAAAGATTTAATTCTCATTTATACTCTTGCACTGAAGAATGGAAAACGAAAAAATTTGTGTAAAATGAAGCAACTTAATTATGTTTTTTTAGGATCATACGGAAGGATATATATTCAATGAAAAATTGTTCTACTACCAAGATACATTACTAAAAGAGCTGAAAAAAGATTTTGATATCAGAGTACTTCCTTGCCCTCGAAAGAAGCCAAAATGATTGCTCCCCCAGATAGGGTATTAATTGACACTTAGACTATTATCTTGGGTACTGAAATGACACAACCAAAGTAATAGTGTGACTATACAATATAATACACATGTTAACATACCTTTATCCGTTCATCAGAAGATTGTATTTTAAGCACCCTTCTTTTGCCAGAAGGATTGTTTTTATTGATATGCTCAGTCCGATAAGAAAGTTATTAGATGAAAAATTCACTTAAAATTCAATTTTCTGCATTTTTACCTTGATTTTTACATGACCTGTGGTATAAAATAAAAGAGCTGATAATTTTATCTGGAAAAATCTTCAACATGTTCAGTGTGGTTATTTTCTTCTATTTTATTTAAGATAGACAAAATCTATATGTTTGTAATTTCAGTCTTGTGAAAAATTTAATTTTTAAAAAAATTGAATAACGATTTTAGTACAATGGACAAAAACGGACAGAAATGCACCAAATAACAGATAAAGAAAGATCTAAATATTAAAAAGAAATAATGACTGCTGTAATCATGACTTTGAACAGTGATAAGATTTAGTAATTCTGACACTTGCATACAAAATGTATACCGTATTCGACCTAATAAGCGCCCAGGGCGCTTAGAAAATTCAAAAACGGGGGCGCTTAATTGAATCGGCAAAACCGGAATTTATGCATGTCCGCTACCGTCATTATTATTGAGTTCTATAATGCGTCTTTAACTTCCGGTTGTTTAAATCATAGTGAAACGAGAAAGTAACAGTAATTAATCACGCGAATTCGGCATAAATAAATAGATATCGTTACTCAGGAGTCGTGGGAGGTATGTAAACATTCTGTTTCTTAAAATTACGGCGATAATATACCCGCTTAAAACTCAAACATCGGCAAAAAACATAACTAAATTTTGGCAGTTTGGGAGTTTTGAGGGGGGGGTGTGCATTTTGACTTTGAAAAAGGGTGAGGGGGCGCTTATTGGAGCAGGGGCGCTAATAAGGTCGAATACGGTAATTCATATACTGTTGTTCCATTGCTTGTGTTATATAGGCTGTATGAGAAAGAAATTATTACAAATATGATTTCATCTTTTAAATTAGCTGTATTTTTAAAGAATTTTTATTTATTATATCATTTATTCACTCTGTTTATCATTTTTCATTAGCCGTTTTTGAGGTACCAGTTCATTTGTATGAGTTATCTCCCATAGCATTTGTATGGGTTTTCACGTTCATTTAAGTTGTATGAGTTATCTCCAATAACATAATAATGTATTCATAATTTTACATGTTGAAACTATTCTAGTGTAATTCGAAATGTTTTCTTAAAGGTCTGAGGATACCACCCAAACCCTTTTCTGTCTTTCCCTTTTGAAAGGAAGAGAAAAAAATATTGTTAGATCACTTTCCTATTCCACCCATCTCAAAAATAAATTAATTCTTGATCTACAAAATATGATGTATGTCTATAAATTTAATATGTTGCTTTAGTTGTCTAAGAACTGTAATTTCTTGCCAATATTAAGGAAATAAACATTACTGGTTTCTAGTCTGATGAGTTTAACAGACAAATATTATGTAACCGATTCTATCTCACTAAAATTCATTATAAAAAATTTTCGTCTTGTAAAAACTTTTCAACATTTTGGGGGAAACAGAATTTTGCTATCATGTCTATAGAAATTTTAATTTACATTTAAATTTCAAATTTAATGTTTGCTGATAAAACTATAAAAACATATACTTTTTGCTCTATAAGTCTTATGTTATCAGCATTTTCACAAACTCGGGCAAGGAGAGTTAAATTGTCACATAAAGGGATAGGGCTAAAATTAGATGAGCTAAGGGCTTGAAAACATACAAAGTCAAGAAAAACATATTCACAAAATTATCTTGCATGAGAAGAAAAAGGATAGTAAATGTATTCTAAACAAAACACCAATTAATATACATGCATGTGGAAAGATACAGGTTTATTTGTTGTTCTTTATTTTGAACTCAGAATAAAGTTATTTTCATTCTTTTCATTGCATTGAAGCACTGTTATAGATATAAGGTTATTTTTAGTCCCCGGGTGCTAGTCACAGTGGCCAAAAGATCTTCAGTGAGGCAAATTAATATTCGTAAGACTTTCGCCACAGTTTTTTTACCTCATTACTTCCAATTTAATTTTACACCTTGTCTTGAGCTCTTGAGTGTCTGAAGGACTTTAAAATTTTTGGTTAGGACACATGTTACAAACAAAAAAAATCATCATTTTGATGAAAATACCCCAACTCACTTTAAAGAAAGCAACAAAAAAAAATATTTTATATAGAAAGGTTTTATATGCATTGAAATAAGGAGGGGTTTCATTAAAGTGGAAGTAGAATAGGTACATTAACGTCTGATGTTAGTTTATGTCAGTGTGAAATAAATATTTTTTCTTTTTTTTTGATATGAAATTAATTTAAACAGGCTGTACAGAATTTTTATTTTGCCAAAATGTCCACAATGAATATCAAAAAGTTGTATTTACTGTGATGAAAAATGTTTGTCATAATTGCCAAAATACATTTATACATGATACATTTGAAAGTTCTGTTCAAATGGATAGCTAAAACACAAACACACTTTGTCAAAAAATTTGTATTAATTTGTGTTATATGTAAAAATGTTGGTAAATGAAAATCAGCTGATACTCAGAGCTACTTATGAAAGACATAGTAATTATTAAAGTATTAAATATGCTCTTGACTCTAGTGAAAAAATCCAGTAATTGATTGTGTAATGTTACATTGTATATGCCTCATTTCCTAGTTTTGCCAATTTTCTTATCAAAACCACTTTGTGTTATACTACTCAGCTAGAGGGGTAATTGAAAATGATCCGAGATTTGTAGGTATACAGGGGAGATAACTCAGAACATTTCTTTCAAATTTTTGGATCTAGCACATTTTGATTGTTAGTAAATGACATAAATGTCCAACTGGCTATCTGTAATTCTGTTCTGTGTTTTTCTTGCTGTGACAATATTTTCTCTCTTCATTCTTTGAGAGATATGGAATTTGATTATTTTTGTAAGAAAACTTCTAAGTAATTAGATTAGATAAAGATGTTTATATGATAGTACAAATATTATACATGTATATTACAGTGATACAAAGGAGACATTGTAAGTGATTTAAGAGTCCTGATGATTCCAGTCCTGTTTTACATGCGTGTATTCTAATTACAGTGCTTACTTCACAAAAATTTGTACATTTGAAGTTGAATGAAAAAAATCCTTGTCATATGTGTATTAACTGACTTACAGATTGTGACTTATGGTGTCTGCCGACATGAAAAGATGTCTCCTACGGAACATAATCTTGCCATGTTCTTTAATTTGTGACTTGTTAGACCTTGTTCAAGTTCAAATCGGGTCACCTCCGAATAATGTAAGGAATGTTTGTTTCTCTATGTACAAGTAAAAAATGTGTCAGATATAAGTAATGAAAACATTGCTTATTAGGAAGATGTGCGGTCTGGTGAAAAGTTGAATAACCCAATTTGTGAAATGACTGTTAAAAACTGTAATTATGATATTGTAGTATGTGGAGACTGTATGATGTTTGGATGAATTGATGTTTTACTAACATGGGGGAAAAGTATCTTTATGGACCTAATTTGGTTTGTTGTTCTTACAAGGGTTTTGGGGAATCAAGAGAAGAAATTAAATGAGACCCTTGGAATTTCTCCATATAATATACAAACCAAATCAACAGTGTCACTGAATGTGCAGAAATCTCTATTTATCTTATGGATGTTGAAGGTTTCTCTAACACCGGATTATACTTGAGTCGAAGCAGGGTTTACAAAATGTAAAGCTTAAAGTAAGCTATACTGTATCTCACAGGTTTGAATCAAGTACCTGTCTGAGGAGTGCCATCTTGAGTTAAACACTTGACAGATAAATTGGAGTAGCTTGAGAATAGATATTTAAAAAGGCACTTGTATTTGATGAAAAGAATATTTGAAGACATATCAAAATGACTTTGCTCATTTATTAAATCCTCAAAGACTACTAAGCTGTTCATATAGCTTAATTTGGGTTTTCCTTTTATATTTGTTGTACAATGTATATTGGCCCTTGTTTTGCATGTATAATTATAGTAAAATTTTGTTGCTTTTTGGAAAAAGAAAAATAATAAGATGTATGTCTGTTGTTATTGCAAAGTTGCAAAGTACATGAAATGACAATTTGAATTTGTTTTTACTTAAGACAGAGTCAGTTGGGTGTTTTCTTGATGGTTTTACATATGTGTTTATTTAAGCAGGAAAGAGAGTTTAATTACCACAAAATTATTTGTACAAAGTCATTTGAATGTTTACAGACATGGCACATTAAATGTTTGGCTTATTATATAAGTTGTTTTATGTTATATTTATTAACTTGTAGATTTCATATGTAATAAAACAGTCCTTAAAACTTGTTATATTTATAACCAATTATCTCCATAGACATAATTGGCTAAGCATTTATTTTCCAGTTTTGATTTTTTCATGGGAGGGGGAGGATGTTACTTTGAATAATCGGGGGCAATTAATACTAAAATTTAACTTCATTGAAATTATGAGCATAATTCTTAGGAAATTGTGCAAGAAAAAAATTTTTTTTTCTTATGCAAGAAAGTAGGACACATTCATTTTGTTGGATCCAGCTGTTTCTTGGAAGTGTTAGGATACTATATGAGTTACAAAGTTTATAGTGGCATAATGTTTTATTAAAATTAAAATCAATACAAATATTACACATTAACATCAAATTTTTGGAACATTACATTTTTTTCACCATTAAAATCTGTATCCATCTGAGTTACCTCTATATATACAAATGTACATGTTTTCATCCACCTTGCAAGCTTTACTAATAGGTATACATTTAACTTGTTCAGGTGTAACATGTACAAATTATGTGCTCAAGTAATGTTTTTGAAACAGATTTGTTATAGAATTGTTAACAATTTTATCTTTTAACAAACACCAGTATCATGTTGGGTCATGAATTTAAGAAAAAAATTGAATTCGGATGAAACATAATAATTGTCAATTGTACTGCAGTAGATTAAATTTAGTGTTGGGATTAGAAAATGTATTGGAAATGGAAGCTTTGTATTTAGTTGTTTCTGAACTAAATACTCATTAAAATTTTTTTAAACTTATCTACGTTGCATAATCAGGTCAAATATAATATAAGGGATTGATTCAAGAATCTAAGCATTGACCATTGAAACCCTGTTTCTTCCATATGAAAAATTTTAATGATGAAATAAAATCTCAGTGAAATAGACATGAATGCAAGGTTATTGATAAAAAAGGAAATATATTTTTACAATCAACATAGTCGTAATCTTAAGTTTCATTTTTCTTCAATCTTCCAAGTTTTATGACAAACCATTTAAAAGAAAAGTACTGTCATTAAATTTTTTCATATAAAGATTGATTTTATTTTATAATTTTCAATATATTAAACTGTTTTTTATTTCTTTTCAAGTAACATTTTAACAACAAAGGGTGTTAGGGAGTAATTATTTCGTACGGAATAACTTGAACCAATGGATACAGAATACTGTAATTAAATACTTCTTTACATAAATATAAGATAAAGATTGCATGTAGTCTCAATAAAAATGTGATGTCATACAGTGATTTTATATATTTATTTATTTAAATGCACATTTATACCCATATACATTAGGAATGAAGGCATACATGAATAATAACAGAACCATAATAAAACAAAACAACAGATTACAAAATGAAAAATCATGCAGTTGATGAGTCCACTCTCCTCAGCGCAAAAGACCTTGTAACGAATGAAGCAGTATACTGCACGATTTGTGGACAATTTAAACATACATATAGTTTATCTGGTTTACTTTCAATATTTGGTATTAAACGTTTTAATTCCTGTAAATAGTTTTCTCTTAGTTTTGTGTTATTATAACATGAAAATAAAAATGTTCTTTGTCATCAATAGTGTTGGAATTGCAGTTCTTACATTTTCTGTTTTCTCGTTTAATATTTTTGTCAATTTCTAAAATATGATATACAAGCAAAAAGAATCTATGTGTGCAGTTTGGTTCAAAACAAAAAAGTTTTGATTCTGTATCATTTACTTTATTTCTTTGTACTAAAATAAAACATTTCTTTGCTTGACAATGACTGGTACCCACAAAAACTTGCTTACAATTAAAAGTGCAATCAGTGGCGGATTTAGGGGGCCTGGAGGGCCCGGACCCCCTTAAGTTGGAAAATGTTTAAAATTCCTAGGGGTTTTTGGAAAAATTGGGTTTTGTGCTCCCCTTTTAAAAAATTATGCTGAAAAGTCTGGATCTGCAACTGGCAATGCATAGGTTGATATGAACCTGGCTTACTCTATTTTGAATGAGCCAAACTTTAGTAAATCGAAGTTCATATCCATAATAAAATTGGAGTCCTTTTGATTTAAAAAAAAAAGAGCAGTGTATGATAGTTTCAAATGGTTTTTGTAAAGGACATGAAGGGAATTGTCTTTATCTGTGACTTTGATATTTTTTTAGTTCTTTAATATGTTCAACTACAAATTGCTATACCGGTAGTCATATTTTTCTTTTCAAATTAAATAATGCTTGTGGCATCAAGTACATAATGTATGCCAAGGAAATAGTGTGTTTTAATTCAAATTCAAATTTAATGTTATCCTATTTTAACATTGAATGATTTTTCACTACAGAAATGTCTTCGTAAACTTAAATGAAAGTTTGAAATATGATAAAAATATCACATGAAAAGAAGAATAATTTACATATTCAATAGTAACAAATGTTATATTGATTGGTCATAAAAAGGAAAAATATGCGACAGCAATTGATCTTTAAAGGAAAAGAAATCGAGACACTCAAAGCTTGTGGACAATATTAAATACTTTGTATCAAAACTGTTCAGCTATTTGAATTTTAATATTGATTTTAATGAAATTTGAACAAACAGTATTTTTGTCAACAGTTTTCTTTTGCATACATTTAATTAAGTTTGCAAGTCAGTAATGCACTTGATGTTCTTTTTGAAGGTAACTTGTGTCGTTGAAATTGTCAGAAAGTAAACATTGCAATACAACATTAAAAATGCAAAGTCAGAAAAAAAATTAGCAGGTCATATTGAAGGACAGCTTTTAGATCATAGTATCTTTCTGAAATCTTATTTGTCACAAAAATATCACTCTAAAATCACTTCAATAATCAATGACGTAAATTAATAATTGATGTTTGTGTTTTCTAAGTATTTTTATTACTATATTTATCTGTTTTGGTTATTTAGGGATTAATTTGATGTGTTGAAGAAACAAACTTATCAAATTCATAGCTTAAAAGTTAACAAACATGCCACATTTTGATGTTTAAATCTATGTAATAAGCTGTAACAAAAAATATGAAAAAAAAACCATGAGAAAGAAGAACTGAGTTCTAGATTTTGTATTGGCCAGATTTCCTCCATGACCTTCTCTAACTGCCCCTGAAAAATTTATGAAATCCTAGTAGAAAACTAAAACACTTTTTCTTCATTATTTTTCAGCTTGCGTTGTGATTGTTGCAACAATGATTTGTCGTTTGACTTGCAACACTGAACAAACATTTTCGGTATAGATTTTTACACAATTCATGTATGTGAAGAATAGTTTCATCTATGTTTGATTAATCATTACATAAATCACTTTACAGGCATACCAAGTTTGACTGGTACTGGAACAGTTATTGTTAAAGTACAAGATATAAATGACCATGCTCCAGAATTTGAACACAGCTCTGTTTACGTGGGCCATGTTGAGGAGAACCAGCTTGGTAGTACACCTATTCTGACAGTCAAAGCTACAGATAAAGACGAGGGACCTAATGCCCAAATCATGTTAGTATAGCAGTATACTTCTTTTGAACACTCAAACATCTGTGGAATGGTCAAATAATTTCAAGAAAAATATGAAATCGCAGATACTTTTACATACTCTTCTTTGTCCAATCTAGGCATTTAAGTGTGGTCATCAAAGTTTATCCTGGTTCAAGTCAGCATTTTCGTATGTAAATGACAATAAATTAATCATAAAAAGACAGCAAAACAGAAGCTTCTTTCTTCTTAAACCTATTATCAAGTGCTGTTTAAAAGTTTTATTTCTATGTTACTATATAGTGTAAAAATTTTCAAAAAGTTCGTGCCTGCCAAGTTAGTTTTGGAGGGGTTGAAAATGTAAACACGACCATATATATTTTTAATGCATATCCATATTGGGAAATATTAAAAAAAAATCTATTACATTAAGTTTTATCACTTGGACCAAGCAAAAACATAGAGAAAATCAATTATCAAAGCAGGCCATTGGTTCGTTATATATTATGTATATGTATTGTAAATTTGTTTGTGTTTTCTGTATCATGTTTGACCTTGGTGCAGAACATCCATAGGTTACGATACTTAGATATAAGAATTTTGAAACATTTTTTTATTTTGTTAATGGACAGTTTATTTACTGGCGTGATTCAGCGGGATTTGGTTTTGTGGATCAAACAAGGACAGAGAGATTTGATTTAATGGAAACACATTATCTTATGTAAATACTCAAGTGTCTTAAGCCCATAGTTCTGCCTGAGATTTGTCATAGTATAAATCTGGTAGAATTTTGTTTTGTATTGAGACGTAACGGCCATTGTGTATCCAATGAAATGAAGAAATTCCGCTTGAGAATGTATAATGAGAATCAGTAGAGAAAATTGTATGACCATTTAATTACATGTACTGCATAAAATTTGAGTACATATTTTCTCACTATGTTTAGATAGTTTCGCTCATGCTAAAAAATATAAGCACATTATGTTAATCATTGTTGTGTCTATATAATATACATGTATCACATGATGCAATAAGGATAACACAATTTCAGTATATATGATATCAGAATTATGGTATATAAATCATCAAGGGGGGATGGAAAGCTGACATAGTGCAAAAAGTTTTTAGGACACTTTCTTGGACTATAGCAATACATAATGGCCAATTTTGTCTTCGATTAGAAATATCAATTACTTTTTTGTTGGGAGGTACTTTAATTGGCTTTCCATGTGAGTTAACTATTTTACTCATTGTTTGAGACTGAAAAGGCAGTATTTATTTGGATGGTTCTCTCAAGGGTTCAGTTTTGTTGACCTTTGTTCTTTTTACAAATCTATATTATGATATGTCTGTCCTTCTGTTCATTTACCGATGCCTCATGAATGAATATCATTTGGTATGTTATTCTTTGACCACAGAAGTCAGACAAAGTTCTGTTTTAAGTTCAGAGGTTAATATACCCACTGAAACTAATAACTGGGGGGAGGGTTGCAGGTGATATATGATGCTGTTTCTTGAAAATGATGAAACAAAATATTTTATTTGTATTATCTTAGGTATTTCAAATGTGCATACCATGAATTCAATTACATATGTCATATGTAATTATCTTTTATACACAAGTTAATTAAGATTTCTGAAATATCTGTGGTTTGAGTACATGTACTGCTTATTATGTTATTTTGAAGTTATTGTCTTTACTCTGCAGTAGGGGTCGCAACTTGGACCTGTCTCTAAAATCTGATAATCCAATACAGTTTATGAACACTGTAAATATTTAGGGAGCTGCTTTTCCAGGTTCGAAGGTTAACATTCAGCAGTATCTGTGCCATACCCTACTAACCTCCCTGTTTTTCACATAGATCACTCATTTCGCTGAGATCAGTAGTCCTGCATCACCTTTATTTCGGTCAGAAGCTCTCAAGTGACAGTTATCAACTGTTTTAGTTATGAGGGGGTTCAGGATAATACAATGTACAGCATATATGCTTAACAGACAGGTCTTATTTAATGAAAAAATAGAAACTTGTTGCCTTCATGTAGAAAATTGTCCAGGTCTTGCATCATTTCCATGTTAACTGTACATATGTATTCTTAAAAAATTTGGACTGTAGTAGATTACAGTTTTCGCTTTATCAGAAATTTAAAGTGGGGGAAGACACTCATAGTTTCAAAGATGTAACACACACATATAACTTCAATAATTTTAACTTAGTCTATAGGAAGTAAATGTTATATTCCATTTCAGCAATGTAATATATTATGTGGTGAATTAAATAATATGTTAGCAAATTCTGATTTTATTGCAGTTTTAAATTTTAGATTTCCTAATGAAACATTTCGATGTGAAATTTGACATCAGCAGAAGAATTTTAACACAGACAAGTAAAAATGCATTGATCAGAGCAGCTTAGATAAATCGGTGTTACTGCAGTTTTAAGTTCTAATGATTTATTTTAATGAAACTTATGCAAAAAATTTTAAAAATCATATTGGGTCTAAATGAGGAAATTTGTCAAACTCAAAATGATTGCCAACCAGATCTAATCAACATTTACATTTAAGAACATTTTTGGAATAGCTGAACCATACAAATCAAACTTTTAGAAAAGGTCACATGACTGGTGATAGGTGAAATTTAGCTCACCAGGAGAAATGAAACTAAGTTGGGTAAGACAATTTGGATCACTAAATAGTTCAGATCACTAATGCAAGTTTGGCCATTTAGCAAAACAAGTGAATTTGAGTCATCCGATTTTCAATTTTAGTTACAGTAATAAAAATAATTAATTATTTCATTTCTACCAAATTATATATGTTGCAAAATTTCACAACTTTTCATTTTTTTTAGATACAGTTTAGAGAACAGTTTTGATGGCAAGTTTTCCATACATCCGACCAGTGGACAACTAATTGCAGCTACACCACTGGACAGAGAGGAGCAAGATACATATCATTTGAAGGTCATCGCTAGAGACAGTGCATTGATACCAAAACAAGTCCAAGCAGACGTTACTGTTATTATAGATGACAAAAATGATAATGCACCAGAATTTGAAAAGCAGAGTTACCAACAGACAGTTAACAATCCAACTCAAACAGGTGAGTTATCTCCCATTTACTGGCCACTGTGGCAGTTATGATGGATACATATTACCATTCTGGTAACCAGCCAGTTATTTGATATGTACATTGTTTGTGTTGCCTGCAGGAAGCCTATAGTCAACATATAGTCTTACAATCAGTCTCTTGCTTGTTGTCTTGGGTTTACAAACTGTAAATGCCTTCAAAATAATAGATGGATTCCTACCATATTTTGTTTTTTTGTTCTGCTTGTGCACTTTTGATTTCATTGACCTCATTTGTAGAGCAGTCATGTTCTACAGACAACCAAATTTCTACTGCTACTTTCTATTTAAGTTTCTTAATTTGCAATAAAAAACATTTCAGCAGTCAATATTTGAAATAAATTATTCAGTTAGATGTATTACTGATGACAATCTCAACAAAAAGGAGGTTGTAACCCCCACCCCCTTTGAGTCCAGAGTATGACCAAAATTAGAGATGAAGTCCAGAGTCTATTTTTGATTTTTTTTTAATTGAAAGTTGAAGTACAAGTCCATGGAGTCCATACAAAGTATGCCCAAAATAAGACCAAAGTCCTGAGTCCAGAAAGGGGAGTTATACCCTCAAAAAGTACAACAGAAACCCTATTCACAAAATAAAAGAACTTAAAAATACATATTTTGCATACCAATTAAAAACATAAAAACAAAACAATTTTTTATGATGTCAATTACAAGTGCATGTACTTTATACATATATGCATTAATTTGCATAGAAATGAATTTTTATGGGTTAACTTTTGATATATGTTTCAATATGAAATAATTGTACAAATGAACATGATGTATGACTTATTGTTGTAGAATTGAATGACAATCAGTAAAAATAATCTGAGATATGGGAGTGTCTGGTACAAGAAATAACTACTGGTATAATTATTGGAGAACACCATCCTTGAATACAAATTTAGGACATTTTACTTGTCCAAGATAAGCTTGACATCTTTTTAACCCATTTTTCTTTATTTTGTCTGTTTTAGACATTCTGTTACCTTCAAACAACTTTACACAATGTTTTTAATTATTTATCAAAGCAGTAATACTTATAGTCTTTGTGGTTGTTTCTTGTTTGGAAATCTCTCTTATTGTCAGTTTTTTGCCTTGCCAAGAATTTGATTATATTGTGCCCCAGCTCTTTTAACTTTTATGCGAGGTAGCAGTTTTTGTTTGCCAATACTATGAATATTATATTTTGCCAGTTTGTCTTTTAATAACAGGTCAGAACCTGTTGATTAGGTTTAAGATATCCCTTTTACATTATAGTAAGCAGTTGATTACAAAATGCAAACAGATTAGATTATGCTTAAATTTGTTTAATGGAGTGTGACAGCACTAGATATTAAATTTTACAATACTATTTTCAGGAGAATTTGTGTTGGGCGTGACAGCACTGGACTCGGACACTGGAGGAAATGGACAGGTGGTGTATACATTGACTGGTACAGATAAATTTTTTATTGATGGTAATACTGGTATACTGACAGCCAGTCAAACTTTGAATGTTGCCAGGGAAACATATACCTGTGTGATCAAAGCAGAGGACCAGGTATGCAGATTATAAAGTCCAGTTATAGGCAAAAAATGTCTAGTACTTAAGGGACTGTTATTGATTTTGATAATTTTTTAGCGCTTTCTTTTAAAATTTTCTTGAGAAAAGAAAGGAAAAATATTTTTAGTTGCTTATTTTGAATTCCTCTACACCTATCATACACTATCTATTCCCTATGCACATCTTCTTGTAACAAATGTTGAATTTTAATTAGGATGATAAATTTTATTGTCATGAAGAAACTAAGTCAAGCTGCCAAACAGTTCACCTGTCACTATGAATTAAACCTATTTCTAGTTCTAAAACTTTAACAATTTGACAGCAATTGTCTGAATCAATAATTATTTAACATATATTTTTTAGGGAATACCAAGGAGAAGTTCCTTAGTAAATGTTACTGTAACAGTGTCAGATATCAGTTCCAGTAACAAACCCCAGTTCACTACATTCCAATCTCCACAGAGTATGGATGAAAATACTATAACTGGTCAGAGCATTACCACCGTAACTGCCTCCTCTAGTAGTGGAGGTGTCAAGTATTACATTGCTGGTGGTAATGTGGGACATGCATTCACAATCGGTGAAACTACTGGAGAGATTAAAGTTCTCCATCCTGTAGATTATGAGATGACCGAGGCATTCCATTTGTGGATTGAAGCTAGAGACGCAACGAACATGGCACTATCAATGTTTCGTAAAATGGAAATCAATGTTGTAGACTTGAATGATAATGTTCCAAGGTTTTCCCAACCACTGTATACTCCATCCATTTTAGAGGATGCCAGTAAAGGATCGTCAGTTATACAAATAATGGCCACTGATGGAGATAGTGGTAACAATGGTAAAATAAGTTACAGACTGGCTACTTCTGACACCACATTCCTGATAGACCAGAATACTGGGCTTATAACAACAAATGTTACATTAGACAGAGAAACAATAGATGTCTATAATATTATTGTGGAGGCAGTTGACCAGGTCAGTAGTAAGATTACGATAATAGGGGGGCATATAGTGTTCCGTCCGTCCGTCCGTTCGTCTGTCCCAAGCTAGGTTTACCTACAGGTTTAAGTTTTTTTTTCTGGGAAGGATGTATGCTATTATCACGAAACTTTATATAAACACACATTAACGTCTAATTAAACAAAAATCATAATAAAATTCTACTCATGCTACCAACTTCATGCTTCACTGATCACGGGAAAAGAGTGTGATAGTATGAGGTTTACCCACAGGTTGAAGTTTTTTTTCTGTGAAGGATGTATGCTATTATCATTAAACTTTACATAAATACACATTAGCATCTAATTAAACAAAAATCATAATAAAACTTTACCCATGCTACCAACTTCATGCTTCACTGATCACGGG
>MJUU01022635.1:97434-124451 GCA_002080025.1 Modiolus philippinarum
ACTTCCTGTTTGCCGATACTTTGATTTTTTTCTCTGAAAGAAATTTTCGTCACAGATTTCTTGGCTTATATAAGTGGGAATGATTTGAAATTTGGTCTGAAGCTTGGAAATGATGCCGTGTATTGTGTAAGTGATTTTCAAGTTTGTCGGACTTCTACTTCCTGTTTGCGGATACTTTGATTTTTTTACTTTAAACAAATTTTTCGTCATAGATTTCTTGCCTTATACTATAGGGAATGATTTGAAATTTGGCCTGGTGCTTGGAAATGATGAATCAAAACATTAGTGTGTCAAACAGAA
The DNA here is from genome assembly GCA_002080025.1 of Modiolus philippinarum. NCBI lineage: Eukaryota > Metazoa > Mollusca > Bivalvia > Mytilida > Modiolidae > Modiolus > Modiolus philippinarum. The sequence continues at coordinate 97,735 of MJUU01022635.1, forward strand.
TTTGAATCCACACTCATCTAATTTTTACTTTTGCCCAGAGTTTCAGGATCAAAATTGCGGGGCCCTTCCGACAACGCCAGTTTCGACATGCTCTAGTAATTAAATGCTGGTCAACTGAAAAGAAAAGGTGTGTAAATCTGTTTATATCCAAAGGCTGTTTGACATACATGTATAAATTTCAGTTTGTTTTTGTTAATTTAAAAATAAATTATGAAATTGACAACTCTGTCTATACTTTAATATCACCTTTTTTGAAGAGGAAACAGTTGAGAATGTTTTGGTAACCAGTCAATCTATTGTGATAGATTTAAGGATTAATCAATACACGTTAAACTTGTCATAATAAGGATCGTTTTTATGAAGGAAATATATTCTAGTCAATAGTGTTTATTTCTAGCCAGAAAAAATATTTATGTTGGGTATCAAGGATTTTTCTACTTAAAAATTGGGAATAATTTCCGTCGGGATCAGTTTTGATGCGTCACATGATAAATCTAGATATTAAATGTCGCGGGGCCAAAAACATTAAAAAAATTCAAACAAGAAAGACCAGAACAAAATGAGAAATAATTAAACAAAGAAACAGGGATTATCTCCATTGTATAAGAACTAAATTGAATGGTTTAACCGATTTTCTGTCCATCAATCTTACAACAAAACTGTACATTACATAATTAGATTTCTTGCAATCTCAAGAATTTGTTTTAATTTTGCCTTTGTAATAATTTTTAAAATTATCTGTTAAAATTAAAATTGTCCTGCTTATTTACTTGGATTGAGTTTTCTAATCATGGTATCATAAAAATCATTTGGTTAATATATCCATAGTTCCCACAATTATTATCATAATGGAGCAATGACATTACCCAATAGACATGCATTATTTAAACAATAGCATGCTTGTTTGAAGTTATTGAAAAATTGACATAGATTTTAATGGAACAATGATAATAGGGTGAAATTGATTTAAAGCGTGGTTTGTCACCAATTTCATTGGTGGATGAAAGTCGTAAAATAGATTGATTACCTATTATTATACTAGGTATTGATTAAATTTACTATCAAATTGTGTTTTATGACATTCCTGAATAATTATAAAATATAGAGGTTCAAAAAGAGGGTCTTTTGTATTATTTTGTGTATGTTTTATAGAAGTTAAATTTTAAGAACTTGCTTCAGATACCTGGGGTATTTTTTCTTTGTGTCTTATCATCTTTTTGATATGGTGCTCATTATAACAATAAAACAGTGCATGTATGTTTCACCTGGCAAATGAATTTGGTTTTAAATGGAGATAGGGGTAAATTAGAACTTTTGATAATTGCAAGGAAATAAGGGACTTTCAGGAAGGACCTAGCAATATAGAGCAAACTTTAAATGAGAGAGATGACCACTACCATAAATCACTTATGTTTCAGTCAATATTATAATACACAAAAGAAGGATGAATGAAGTGAAATCTGAATTTGCATTATTGTTCTATAAAAGGAAAACGGGCATATGTTTTCAGATAGACTTGTAGTCTAAAGCAAGAGAATTCGTTTCTTTTTTCTGAATGATTCAATAAACTTTTAAAGCAATTGGCAAACACTTCTTCTTTCATCTTTGGCATATAAAATAAGTCATCTATTTCTGAATTTAATGTCTAATAATACTTAACTTTTGAATTTTTTATAAAGTCGTTAAAATTTTAACTGAAGTTAATATTGCATAAAGTAATAAACATGGTTAAACTTCAGTTCCTCAGCAATAAATTGACCAATTCATAGGAATGGAATCTCAATATAATTGTTACACTGTGTCAAATAATACATTTTTGATTAGTTTTAATTATCCCTTTGTTCAATTATGTATTTTGATATGGCTTTTTGACTGTAGAACACTTCAGACATTTTGTTACCAAATGAAACTTAAACCTATAAATATTTCCCTTGTGTTTTTAAAGTTTGAATAAAAATAGGGACAAGTTTGTGGTAGGTAATAATTGTGTATGTTTTGTCAGAAGTTTTACATAATTACTTGGTTTATTGGTCAAAAAGTTTATATACTTAGGATGAAGCCATCTGTATTATGATGCAAGAAAGCTGAGGAAAAAATGCTTTTAAATACAGAAAGTAATTTATAACTCAGCATGTCATGTGTTACAAGTTAAGGATTCTTAAAACATGTCATATTTTTATAAATTTTGACAGTTTAAATTCATATTCGTTTCGATCAAATTCACATTATGTGTTTATGAAATTTTACATTGATCAATAAACTGCACTTTTGTGATGAAAATTGCAGAATATTCAAATGGTTTTAATTGAATCACAAGCAGCATATAATTATTCATTTATAGTTGTAAAATTAGATTATGGAGCAGTTATGAGAAAAGTCACCTGAAACTGTTTACCATTTGAAAGGATAAATGTAGTCGTCTCCCATACTAATTACTGCATTACAATTTCTCTGTGGTGATTTATTCCCTTGAAAATTAAATTAAAAATTAAAAAATTGCTTTAAAAATGAAGTTTACAAAAGTTTTGTTAAATGGATTTTTTTTTTCGATCTAATAAATGTAAAATTTGACTTGTTTTGTGGTGAGTTTTCGATGCATTATATCTATACAAAACCAAACTTGTATGTTAAATGTTATCGATGATTCAAATATGTATATTCCAAAATCATGTCTTGATGTATTTTTTGCCTAATGAAATGTAAAAAATAATCATGTATATTAATTTTCAGTATTTTTATCACACACACCAAACAAGACTAGCCTACAGAAATTTTAATGGGAAAAACTGATCAAATTTTTTGACAAAACATTGATACGATCAGAGTTTGGTCTGGTTTATTAAATCTTTGATCAATTTATAGATTTTTATATCACATTTGATATGTTATCTGATGAACTGCTTGATTAATATTGGTTCAAAAGAAACAGTTTAACTGAGTCAAATGATCGAATATTTTTACGACTGACCTCACCAGTACTAAAATTTTTTATTTGTATGAGATTGTCTATAACAAGAAGAATGTCAGAAAAGAATTTATCTTGTGTTCTGAAATTATCAGTTGAATTTATTTTGTGTGTGTCTCTTAAGCATGAATAACTATATATTTAACCAAATTTTGTAGCTGTTTAATCACATGACTGTCATCTTTACTATTATACTACTTTCCCCTTGGAGTTATGCTGTATATCCAAAGGGGTATACTGTTTTACCTCTATCCATCCTCTATTTATCCATCAATCCTTATTTTTGTCACAGTCTTCTTTGTGCCATTATCTCAGCCACTAGCTTGTCAATAGACTTTTGATTGATAGCTTGAGTGCTTGAACCTTCTGAGCCATTTCAGAAGGCTAGCCATGCCAAAGTAAAGGGAAATGGTGGTATATTATGTACACAAAGCATAAAAGAAGCAGTGTCATTCTACTAACTTAATGCAAAATGAGTTACATTATACACAACAATGCTTTGCACTGATTACAACTTGCCCACTTCATCATCAGTGATTCAGTCATTCTAACCAATATTTTAAGCATAAAGGCTTTTGGTTCAGTTTTTATTTTTAAAAAAAGTAAATGTTGGACAGTCAAGGCAAGACAACTCTCTTCATTAATAATCATGTGGTCAATATGACCTATATTCCATGCTTCAGTTATTCTAGCGAAGTTCTGTATTGTAGTCACTTGCAAACTTAAACCGAGTTGTGAGTAGATTTGTATCATGTGGAAATTCAAATTTGTGAATAGGATGAACATTTTGTAAAACTGAACATAAGAAAAAACTTTTCATTTGAATTTCAGAAAGTTGAACCTTGGCAACCAACCTGTAACAATCGGTGGTATTGATGATATTGACATCGCATTGCGACGACGTAATCAGATTGAAAGTCACGACTTCATCGGATGTATGCGTAAATTTGTCATCAACACCCAAGATTACCTTCATTCAGAGACTCCCATTAAAGAGCAAGGAGTAGATAGTAACAGTTGCCCTCGTCAACAAGGTCAAAGTGCATGTGTTGGTTTTATCTGTCATAATGGAGGAATATGTGTGGATGAATGGAGCAAAGCAAGTTGTAGATGTAATCCTGGTTTCCATGGTAACCAATGTCAACAAGGTATGAGCAGCAATATATTAAATATAATAATAAATCTATAGCTTAAATGGACTATTTTGGTTAGAATTGTTTCACTTGGGTGGCTGTGACACCCAAGATATTTGAAATAATGTTAGTTGTAGGGGTATTCAAGATGTCAATTTTCTGTACAAAATAATATAGCTGCATCGAATATGTATTCAAATATTCAACATCTGTCTTTTTAATGCAAAAAAAACCCCAAAACTCTTGACCAATGAAAAATATTTTAATGCATATCTGAAAATATCTGATATCGGTGTTGGGCAAGTGCCGTCTATATGGTGTCCACTATAAATGGTAAACATTGATTGAAGTTTCAAGGATCATTGATGATTATTTACTGTCAAATTTCCATTGTTCGAATACCCAAAGTACTGATGAATACAGTCTGAGCTACAACGGTGTTCAAGCTATCTAAGTCGAACTATTGTTTAACTGTGAACAAAGGGACTACAATAATGATTCGAAGCATCCATGGTATTCAAGTTATTTGCATTTTTAGACATCAAAAGTTCAACTGTACTTCATTTGAAAACACAATAGATTTGTATATAGGAAAATATGACTAAATCTCTCCGTCTTGGTATTGCTATAATATTTATAGAGATTCCCTCACATATGTATCCCCGACATGATGGTGTTTTCAAACAGCTGAGTTTCAATAAACTGTTGTGTAGCAGTTGTTTGATTTTTTCAAAACAGTGACATGAAGTATTTATATATGTTGCTTTAAATTTTTTTTAACATTTTCTTGAAGATCCATTGACAGATTAGAACATAAATTTATATAATGGTGATAAAATTCACAGAATTTTAACAGTTACAATTTGTATTTTATAGAATTTAAACCATTTGGATTTGGTCCAAATTCCTATGTGGTATTTAAACAAAAGGAAAGCTACAGAAGAGATGGATTAATAACATCATCAAATAGAAAGAAAAGAGCTTCAGATACATCTAGTATTTTTATTAGATTTAGAACAACAAGTAGTAAAGGACTCTTGTTTTATGCAGAAGGTGGTTCCAAGTCATCTGTACTTTATGTAAGTTTAAGGAGTTAGACATAGATAGATAGGAACAAGTAAAAGGATATGGGAAAATGTACATGTTACAAAATCTGTACAAATACATGGTAATGTCAAGCATATGGAACAACACTTTTATTGTTCTTCTTTATCTTGAAGTCCCTTCTCATTCCTAATAGTAAGTTAAAGATGGCTCCTAGCAATGGGTTGAAAAGATTTCACTTGATAGATGTTGAACAATATTACATCCATGTTTCTTTTTGGCATGGATGTGGATAGACAACAAACATAGAAATACTTAAGTAGTTTTACAAACACTGTCATCAGGGACCAAAAGACAATAAATGTAAACGACCACAGGGTACTCATAGGCTTGATTGTAAGAAAAGATGCCATGTAAAATAGGGAGATTATCGGGGCATTATTTTATACAGATGGTCAGAATAATAGTTTGAACGTTTGAAATCAAAAAAGCAAAATTGTTAAATTTTGATGACAATTATCACATGTACATGCACAACATAACCATACCTGCCAACCTCTGAAACCTTCAATGAGGGAGATCTCCCCTCAGCTATAACAGATGAGGGGGAGATTTTGCACGAACGACATTTTCAGCCCAAATATATGACATGTGCACTGTATACATCTACAAACACCAATAAGAACTAATGATAAATATACTTTATTTCTTCAGTGCATTGTTATATTTCACACAAGCTGATTTTGCCCTTTTCAGTACATCTGAGTCTGGACAATACTCATGACACTTCATATTTTGGTTTTGTTTGGCACAGAGAAGTGAGCATATAGTGTCATTTCCAAGTCTGACCTATGTTCAGTTTGAATTTTTTTTAGCATTGAGAAAATACGCTCACTATCTGCATTACTACTTGGCAGAACAACACACGTCGTAAAGACCGCCAGATGCAACCGAAAAATTGACGGAGCATAATGTGCACAGTGCAGATTCATTGCCAAGTTGACTCGCTCGTAAAAATTGGAAATCTTTCGTCCAGTCTGATTGGAACTTGCAGCTATATTTCTTTTTTTTTCACACTGCCCGCTGGGCCAGACAAGGACCTCTCTCTTGTTGGAGTTGACATGATTTTCGATTACCTATAAATAGATCATGAAAAGTACTCACCACAGTTTGTTTGTTTACATCTTATTGAGATTAGTGAAAAGTCCCGAGAGATACGAATGCGGGTCATTGCGGGTTAAAATATCCGAATGCGGGAGATTCTAACTCCCGCGCAGGATCGGAAGCGAAAGCGGGAGATTTCCGGAATTTCGTCGTTTGTGCGGGAGTCTCCCGCACAAAACGGGAGGGTTGGCAGGTATGCATAACGGATGAAATATAGAGAGCATACACCTCAAGCCCTGGGAATCTTTTTACAGACTCGTTCCAATATATACACAATAGATCAAAAAGAAAGGTTCATGAACTTATAACTTCAACTGTAACTGAGATTGAATACTATACAATTACCACTCTAGATAGTGTGTGACCCAGCGGTTTCTCTCCTTGAGATAGTTAGGTCACCTGAGAGCTTGCTTGAGGGTGACCTTAATTTCGAGGGGAGAGAAACCACTGGGTCATACACTATCTAGGGTGGTAACTGTTATATTATATCAAATTTTTTGTTTATCGGTTGACTTTCCTATGGAACTCAACGCTAACTGGTTGACCCAGAAAATTCTCAAATGTCATGTGACACGATTTGAACAAATCGGATAATAGATATTTTTTTAAGTGAGTATATAACATTATAGATTGCATATTTATTTCATATATATTTGAAGTTGTTCACATGACCTTGTATAAAGATATTGATATGAAGGGCTCTTGCTATAGTTTGAGTTTACACACATGTCTGATTTAGATGGACTTTAGTCAAGAAAGTCACTGCATTTTTATTAGACAAGGTGAAGTCAATCCATTGTTTTTATTGTGCAGGTTGAAGGCAATGCTTTGAAGTATACTATAGTGGACAGTACAGCTACTACTGAAGACACCTTGGTTGTTACAGACTCTTCTTTGACTGATGGTAGCTGGCATAATGCTACTGTTATTGTCACAGGTATGAAAATCCATTTTTTGCTGAAATAATTATAGATTGATCTGTATAGAATTTTGAAAATGAACTAAGGGAGGTAATCAATTACTTTTACTGTAGACTTAAAGAATTATCCCCCATATCCTCCAACACTTCTTTTCTGTTTTGAAAGCAACTTAATAATTTTTTGTAATCGTTTTGACTATAAAAAGATTAACACAAAGTATGAAAATAGTAGCTATTCAAGTTTTGTAATTTTCCCCTTTAAATCATAAGGGCTATTCCTGAAAAAAGTGTCTCCAGGGGGCAGAACGCCTAGGAATTAAAATGTTGTTGGTAGGGGTAAAATTTTGAAACACCTTGGATATAACACACACATTCACCTTAATTTTAATCTGTTGGTGGTACCTTTGTATTTCATGTGCGTTCTGCCCCTTGGAGACATTTTTTTACTGGAATAGCCCTGACAATGGGAAGAGAAAAATAAACATGTTGAAGCTGTAAGAGAAAAGATGACCTGAAGCAGCTGCATGAGTTCATGCCGAAGTACAGAATCTTTTTTTTTTCTTATAGATTTCACAGATCAAGACACATAAAATATCTTCATTAAGATTTCCATTTAATTTTAACTTCAGGCACAACTGTTGTATTGACATTGGATCATAGAAGTTCATCTCAAGATGGATTACAGTCTGCCTTCAAGTTTTCTGATGTTCATGTGACACAGATGTCACTAGGTGGCACCACCAGCCCTGTTTACATCAGTGGAGGAGCAACCTCATTAACAGGTACTTATATGACACATTAACGAACAGGACAACATGAACTTACATCCTAATAAACACATAACTCGTGTCTGAGTGTGTACTGCTAATTTTGATCCATTTGTTTTTGGAAGCTTGGTGTTTGTTTTAGCACCTCTATATGACCTGTAATGCAGTAAAGTGAAATTAATGTTGTGCATGGAGAAAAAAAAATAAAATTATCTTCTTACATTTACCAAGGAATAATGAAGCAGAAATTCTTAAATAAAAAACAGCAATTCAGATGTTACACAAATGGAGTCATAAAAAGGCCAAAAAAATGAACAAAAATGAACAGGAATGCCACAAAACTAAAGGATTAGCAGTGTGAACCCATACAAAAACTTGAGGTATCATAAGGGAATCCAGAAGGGTAAGCTTGATCTGTTCCAAATGTGGCACCCTCTCACAGCCAGCTGAAATAGGGCATTGAAAGACTGTTAGGTAGCTGATTGTTCAATGATATTTTCTAACCATTAGACAAAACCAATTAAAAATCTATATGTAAACAAGACAAAAGTGAAAGTTTTTAAGTATTTTTTAATCTCCTTTTAAAGTATACAGACAATAATATGGACAAATCTGTACCAGAACAACAAAACTAAATTATAAACCTGTGAGATAAAGACAATTCAGAAAACCAAATCACTATTCTGTTCTATCACATAACCACACTAAATGTACTACAAAGTTGTCCTCAGTGTAATTACAACTCTAGAACAAAAGTCGTCAAAAGCAACTCCCCTCATCTCAAGGAAAGTTTTATGTTCACTGATATCTACTAAAAAGCTACTGACACACGATGCCCAAAAGCGACCATCCAGCAAAATGAGTTTTTGTACAGGCATAAGAAAAATCACAAGAAGTATAGTAAATGGTTGTACCTACTTATGTCATCCCTTATTTAGACAAATGAGGTTGTTTTGATGAGAGAATGAATGGAATTGGAGTAAAAACAATATGAGACTAATACTCAAACTTTAAGTAAATCATGTCATTTTACCAGAAAAGGCTTTGCTAAAATTAGCATATTTTGGTCAGAGATTCATTAACAAATCTTGAAAAACTATTTAAATGTGATGTACTTAACATACTAATATATTGAATTAATTTCTGTCTTGCAGGCTTTGGTGGTTGTATATCAGAGTTTGAATTGGATGAGGCAGAAACGCCATTGAATGGTACGACAGATAGATTTGTAATAGAAACCAGCTCGGGGGTAGAGAATGGCTGCACTGATCTATGTGTTTCCGCTGGATGTTCAGGAAGTTGTACACTAGATGGAGAAGTGGCAAAGTGTGCAGTTGTACAAGAAGATGAACCACTTGGAATTGGTGTGATTGTCGTTATTGCATTCTTTGGAGTTTTATTGATAGTGATTGTAGTTATATTTTTCGTGTACCGTTGCTATAGACAGAGACGTGAAGATGGTGGGAAACAAAATGGCCATGTCAACAAAAGCTTTGGTAGCGGACATAGTCCTGCAGAAGATTCAGGTTATGGTGACCAAGATGATTTCATTCAGCGTCATGTTAACCAGAGTATAAAACAAAGTTCCCACTATGCTGTGTCAAATGGAAGATTACCAAGCAGACCTGATATTATAATATCTGAATCAGGTCGAAGGTCAGCATTACCTTTGGAAATAGATGATGGTACAGTGATAATTGATAATGGAGATGTCCATTTGACAGGAGGGAATGAGGATAGTCCCGAACTTTATGATTTAGAAAATGCAAGTAGCATTGCTCCGTCTGATATAGACGTCTCTTATTATTATGGGGCTTCACGTAATGGGAAAGGACCTTCATATAGAAATAATTACAATCAGCGTCATATGTTACCAAAGTCTAATGGGCATGGCCCACCATCATATTGGAATTCAAATGGCTCCAGGGAAAGTCCTGGTGCTCTAAGAATGCAGACAACTGCAATGCAAAATAGAAATAGTCCAGCCAATATGTTAGCCAATCAGCATTTAAATCCACAAAACCGTTATAGTCCAGCATCTCAATATAGTGCAAGAAGTAGTCCCATGAATCAATTAAATAGACAGAGTCCCCATTTACGGACTAGTCCTTTAGTTCAGGCTAATGTTCGTGGGACACCAGACATTCATCATGGGAGAACAGACTCTGATCATAGTGTTATTAGCCACCATAGTCACCACAGTATTAGTTCCACATCATCAGTATCAAGGATGCCCCCATTATCAAATGGACATATAAAACATAGTACTGGCAAAAGACCAGTGCCAGTAAATCGTATTCCAAGTAATCACTCTCGGCCAGTGAAAGGATTAACAGTAGAAGAAGTAGAAAAACTAAATGCACGTCCGTCCAGGCCAAGTCCTGTGAGTATGTTAGAGGCAGTATCTTCATCTGACGAAGGTACTCGTCGAAACCAACAATTCAAAATTAAAGACCATCTGGATGATGGTGCAATGTTGGAACCTTTAGACTCTAGCTCTGATGAAAGTGCCAATGATTCTTTTACATGTTCAGAGTTTGAATATGAAAATGACAAAGGTAGAAGTGAATTTGACCCAAGTGCAATGATTTTTTCAAAACTCGCCGAGGTAGATAACGAGAATGATGATTTTAATGTGAATCATAATTTCCGAAATGACGGACTTGACTCCAATGGAAGTTCATTCGCTTCTTCTGAGGAGGGAAAGAGAAATGGTGCTCCCATTAATGGTGCAATAAATTGGGACTATTTCACAGATTGGGGACCAAGTTTTGAAAAACTTGTTGGTGTATTTAGAGACATTGCATCCCTGCCGGATGGGGATGAACATACAAATAGTAATATAGATTGTCGGACAGAAACAGAAGAATATGTTTGACCAACTCAGGACATTGTTTCATAATTACTATTGAAATTATATCAAAAATTACCTACAGCACAAGTTTATGCAAATTTATTGTACTAATGAATTATTTTTATTGTTCATTTTATTGTATAAAAGTCATTATGTAGATATTCACCAAATTATTTGTATCAACATACAGTACTAGAAGACAGAATGGTCTAAAGATATAGTCCCTGCTCTATTACTAGCATAATTTCTTTCTCCAAAACCTTAAACATGACAGGGTTGTGAATTTTACAAATTTATCGTAAGTTGCAAAGTAAGCTGTTTATTTGTCACTATACTATTATTATCAGTATTGTATGTGAATACACAAAGATATGTAATTACGTGCCGTGAATGGTGCATTGTTTTTAAATATTAATTGTACAATATTTTATACAAGTTTTTTTAATGTTTTGTTTTGTTTGTTGCTAACAGTATCATTTTTTTATATTCTATGTTTTGTCAATTATGAATAATAATTTGTGATTTATACTATCCTTTTACAGTTGTACTCCTTATTGCTTTTTGAAAAAAGGTTTTTGGTTTGAAGTGCTGCTTAACTAAAGAAACAACAAAAAAATCTGGTTGTCTCAATATATCTTCTTTAAAATTTGAAGCCGAAAGATATAGATACAAAAAAAAATATTTCATAATAATCTAAAAGCAAAAGTCATATTTTTTTAGTTTTTTTTCCATATTTTCATGTAATTTTATAGCAATACTTTTTTTAAACATATTTATTAAACGAAAAAGATCATTTATGACTGATTGCCGTATTATAATGTTTGTGATGATATGAATGAATCTCATAGTCTAGTGGATTTCCATTCCACAAAAATCTGAACATTCCTTACAATGAAGAAATAGGACGATCTTGCCAATCATTGTGATATTTCATGATCGCTTGTTGTATGTTTCTATATTTCATGTCAAACACTTGTTTAAATACAAACCCATTCATAATCGTCTTGTTTGCTCAATATATTACAGATATATTGCCATTATCATATGTAAAGAATATCATTGAAAAGATCACAATAAATTTATTTACAAAATTATTCTTGTTCATCCACACAATGAGAAATGTTATAAAATTTATTTTGTTTCCTTTAGAAAGAAAGAGTTCAAAACTCTACATATTTATATTAATGAATTAATAAGAAAATCCATTCACTTCTGTCTCCTTGGGAAATAATTAATATATTTTCATCATTTCTGATTCTTAATTGCCTAAGTATTATGGTTATATTCTGTATTGGTTATAACAAATGCTTCTATTCAGATAATTATAATCTCTCCTACAGAAAGAACTCTTGTCTCCAAAAAGACTACAAGAGTTATGGCAATATACTATGTTTTCTGCTGCCTCTTAAAAGTTTATCATTAGGAGCAAATGTGTTTTTAATTTAAACAGGCAATTTATCATTTTCAAGCAGAGTTATAAGTAACAATAGAAATTTGCACAAAGCCAGCTATATATTTTGATTAATACTCATGTTTTGATATGATTAATCATCATTAGCATCGGATATCTATTTATTTAAACTTTTGTATTGAAGATATAAGTGTTTAAAATATTAAAATTATTCTTTTATTTTATTTTACACAATACTTTGAAATGTCAGTTTTTTATATGGCCTTGAAAATTACAAAATTAGGAGTTTTTTTCATAAGCATTTTTTTAACCAATATAATACATAAGATTTTAATGCTATATTTGTTAGACATCAATCTGTATGAGAATTTTGATAATTTTATACACCATTTACATTTATAAATGCAGACAAAGGAGAAAATACATTTCATATTGCCATAAATTGTCATATTTTTCACCTCACAAATGTCTTTTATATATACATTTTTTGCAAATATTGGGCCATTTCCTGGGCTATTTACTTAATAGGTAAAGGGAGGGTTTGGTTAGAAATATTAAATTTTCAAAAAAGAGAAAATAAAGATTTGTAGCTTAGAAAAGTTAATATTTATTTTTGTTAAAGTTCAAAGTAGAAACACAGCTTTATAATAAAAATTCGAGTTTTTTTGTCTACTGATGATTTATCAAAACCTTTGGTCTTATATCTGTTTCAGAACTTAATATCATGATTCATTATTTTATAAAGCGATAATTAGATGAGACTTTGTCAGAAAAGTATGAAGTGTATTTTGTCTTTTGTTTGCAGAAAATCATACCATGTTGTTAGTACTATTTTATTATGACTATTATGAAACATACATGCAATCTAAAAATAATTTGACGGCAAAGGATCAAAACTACAATATCTATGCATTTAATTCTCATGAAGACATGTTTGTCAAGCCAAGTGTGTCCAAAGTGATCAACAGTGAAGTTGTTTTTTTATTTAAAAATAAAATGAATTATCTTTTATTTGAGTTGTATATTTATTTGCTTTTTCAGCATGCCTGATGAATTTAGGTGGCTATGTGATACCACTAGCGATGGCGGCTGTTACCGGTTAGGTAGGATGGTCAATGTCTGCTCCCACTTACAAACATGACCCACATCAATAATATTTGTATTTGTGATGCACCTTGGGATGACAGCCAGAAAGCATGTTTCAAATTTTGTCTCTGACCTACATTTTACGCATGAGGGATTTGGTAAGATAGAATGGATAAAGTCCATTCCTGCTTACTGACTTGTTCCACATTAATCATATTTGTATACAAGATGTTTTTAGGGATGAAACTGCAATGCATGCTTCAAATGCTGTCTTTGACCTATCCTTAATGAATGAGTGACTTGGTTAGGTTCATCCAGCTTACTGACATGTTCCACATCAACTGTATTGGTATTTTGGTTGGCTAGAATGTTACTGACATGTCTTACATCAGTAATATTGTTATGCATGATGCACCTAGGGAAGACAAGTGCAATGAATGTATTGTATACAGTCTGTGACCTTCATTTTACACATGACTCTGTTAGGAAAAATGATTATAGTCCATCCTTGTTTACTGACATGTTTGTGCTCTGACAAATTTTACCAGTTTATGATCTTCCAAATGTTTTAGTTTGATCTGCACTGAAGAGACATAAGTTATCGAAATGTTAATATGCAATAACTAGATTTATAATCACTAGTGTATTTTGTTATGTTCAACATGGCCAATGCTGTGCAAGAAGGTGAACTTAACAGGAGGTGGCTGCTCTCTACGTTTATGCCCTGGTGAATAGGAAGATTAAGAGGGCATTTAGCTTTTGTCGAGCCTTCGACGATAGTCGAAAAAGGCAAGACTTGCGTACGGTGATTCCGGCGGCGGCGGTGTCCACAATTGTTTAAGTTTTTTCTTGCATCTGTTTATATATTAGCATCAACCATTCATAGTTGTCCATTGATATTTGGTATGCAGTTGCATTGGCATCAGCCCAGCTCAGTTTCAGTGGCGTTTTATGTCTATGCTGCCGCAGTCATGCTCCATTGACTTCGAAATTTTGAATTGTTTTTTTCAAATGTTTGAGTTATTTTTTGTGTCTGTTTAGCATCAACCACTTATAGTTACCCATTGATATTTGGTATGCAGTTGCATTAGCATCAGTACAGGTCAGTTTCAGTGGCGTTTTATGTCTATGCCCCCGCAGTCATGATGCACAGACTTCGATATTTTGCACTGTTTATCAAATGTTAATTTTTTTTCTTGAGTCCGTTTAACATCAACCACTCATAGTAGCCCATTGATCTTTGGTATGCAGTTACATTATCATGATTGAGATCAGTTCCAGGGACACTTTATGTCTATGACCCTGCAGTCATGCTCCAGTGACTTTGAAATTTTGCAGCCACTCGATATTTGGCATGTAGTTGCATCCTGAAGATTTTACCCCTCTATCAATGAGATAGTGCACACAAATTAAGACCTACATTTTGTTATGATGGCTGCTGCTGAAGATCAATGTGCAGATTCATGCGATGCATGGGAAAGGTGAGACATATTCTGTGTCAACAGTTCATTGATCTGGCTGTCTGATTGTTTGTTTTTATGCCCCAGCGACTAAAAGTTGGGGGGCATATTGTTTTACCCTTGTCTGTCCGTTCATCAGTCCGTCCGTACGAATAAAAAACAACTTTTGATGTTTTTCAGACACTTTCGAGCAAATTCCAACTTCTTCCAAGGAATCTAACTTACAAGAAGTTGATGTACACACATCATTTGAAATTTTCAAAATGGCTGCCGTTGCCATGGAAACTGAAAAAAGGCAGGAAAATCTGAAAAAAGGGGGAAAATTAAAAATGCCTCAAATTGGATGAAACTTTACAGAAAAATTTGCTACCACCAATAGAAATGATTTTAGGGCGTACCACATGGAAATATGGTTGCAGATCGAAATTTTGAAAGGGAGATAATTCAACTGTATATTTTCTGGAAAAAGGGGAGGTTTTTCATCATGTCCATACTTGAACTGTGTCCACACCTGTATTGTGTCCACACACTCTTAAAGTTGCACTAACCCTATTGATTCAGGGTTCAGTAAGCGGGGGCATAATTGGTTGCCATTTGGCGACAGCTGCAGTCTTTAACATTGAGTATATCTTTTTAATGGCTAGTGATGGGGCTTTCATATTTTGCATGTGTATTCCTTGTGGCAAGACGTTTCACTTCGCATGAGTATAAAGTGATAGGCCTTTCATAAACTTATATATGAGGAAATATATAAGAATATCTACAGAAATTATAATGAAAACAAAAGCTTCTATAGCCAGGGTGAGTATTTGCTGGCATCCGTCCATGAGGCGTCATCCGTTATAAACTTTTCATTCAAAGATCTTCTCTGAAACCAAGGGGCCAATTGTAACTAAACTTGGCAACAATGTTCCTTGGGTGGTCTCCTTTAAAAGAATTAGGTCCATACCTCATCGAAGATGGCCACCAGCAGGAACATAGTTTTAACATTGGACTCTGTGGAAAAGACCTTCAAAAATCTTCTCTGAAACTACTAGTTCAATTTTAACCAAACTTAGCCAGCATGGTCTTTAGATGGTCCCTTCCAAAAAAAAAAATAATCCGGCAAGTCCGTACTTTATCAAGATGGCCGCCAGCGGGGAACATTGTTTTAACATTGGACCTTATGGACAAGATATTCAAAGATCTTTCGCTCAGAAACTACCAGTCCAATTATAAAAAAAAAACTTACCGTAGATTGTCCCTTTTGAAAGAGGTATCCGGAAAGTCTGTACCTCATCCAAGATGGCTACCAGTAGGGAGCATAATATTAACATTTGCCCCTATGAATAATTCATTCAAAGATCTTCTAAGAAACTACAATGTAATTAAAGGGATAAAAGGATGCATCTACAATGGTTGAAAATTACAATTACATGCTACAATCTGCCAAGGAACTACACAGGAAAAACACAAATCGGAGAAAAGACAAACTTAAACAAGGATAGGAACTCCGAACAGTCGGACTTGGTACCAGAACTAGCAAAAGCCAGTGGTAGGGTTACACCGGTTTATGGGTACCCAAACCTAATTTTAAACAAACTTAGTCACAATAGTCTTTAGATTGTCCATTCCAAAAAAGGTATCAGGCATGTCCATACATCATTCAAGATGGCCACCAGCTGAGATTGGAACCTACAGAAAAAACAATCAAAGGTCTTCTCAGAAAGTCTAATTCTAACCAAACTTATTCATAATGGTGCTTAGATGGTCCCTTCCGAAAAAGTTATCTGTTAGGTCCTTACCTTCTCCAAGATGGCAGCCAGCAGGGAACTAAGTTTTAACGAACCACCTGTCCAATTGGAGCTAAATTTAGTCACAATTGCCCTTAGATTATTCTTTCCAAAAACGGTATCTTGCAGGTCTGTACTTCATCCAAGATGACCATTCAAAGATCTCAGAAACTACCAGTCCAATCAGAACCAAATTTAGTCACAATGGTCCTTAGATGGTCCCTTCCAAAAAATAATCCGGCGGTTACGTTCTTTGTTAAGATGGCCGCCAGCAGGGAACATTGTTTTTAAAATTGGACCTTATGGGCAGGACATTCAAAGATCTTCCTCTCAAATACTACCAGTCCAATTATGACCAAATTTAGTCATAGTCCCTTCAAAAAGAGGTACCCGGCAGGTCCGTACCTCATCCAAGATGGCAACCAGTAGGGAGCATAGTTTTGATATTTGACTCTATGGAAAAGACCTACAAAGATCTTGGAAACTACTAGTCCAGTTAGAACAAAATTTAGTCACAATGGTCCTTAGATAGTCCCCTACAATAAAGGTATCGAGCAGATCAATACCTCATTTAAGATGGCCACCAGCGTGAGCATAGTTTATATTGAATGGTGAAAAGTTATATCCAGGTAAGTAACAGATTTTTTTTTTTGTACTGAGCTTAAATATGCTTAAGGGAGTATATCTATGATTCTTGAATGGAATCTTCTTATGCATGGTTTGTTATCCCCTTGCCCAACAGAGTTGTGAGGGTGTAAAGCGTTTGACCCGTTTGCCTATTAGTCTGTTCATCCGTTCGTCCGTCCCAAGGGTTAAAGTTTTTGTAAAAGTCCAGATCTCAGATACTACAACTCGTAGAGGAATAATACAACGACTGTAGATCTCGTGTAGCAGGTTGGGGGAACCCCAATTGGGCTGTTATATCACAATTAGGGTATCTGACCAGTTTTTATGGATTAATTTTTTCACGTTTAATGACCCAAAATGAAACATAAAACATAAGAAACTTAGGTTATTTTAGTTATCAAATAACATATTGTCATCTTCTTAATGATGCTGCATTTCACCAGCAGAGACATTTTATTTGATTCTGTCAAAATTCAAGATTATCACAATTATAATTGGTTAAATTATCAAGGAATGAGAAACGGGAAATGTGTCAGATATTTTTATATTAATTTGCAAGTTTAGTTTCTAAAAATTTGTAAAGATTTTGAGGTTTCAAACACCATTGTTACACCCTACATTTTGTACATCCATAGTATTCTTTAAGACATAGACAAAGAGAGAAAACTCCGGAAGACATAAAAAATTATGTTTATACGACTTTTTTCTCCATACTTCATTTATTTGCTAATCAAAAACTCTCTTTCATAAACGGTGACAGTTGTCTTAATTAGACTGAAGATAAAGATTTCTTCGAGAGAAGCAGCATGGAACGGTTGTTACCCCCTCAAATCTTAAGTTATAAAGTGACCGATTTTTCTATCATAAATCGATATGAATCATGAGGGGAAAGAATCATGATCTGGAATAACCAAAGAAAATAAATATTATTAAGTCCTTAATATAAATTCCCAGGAAATAAAAACTAATTATTTTAAACAAAATATGACTCTTCCACTCTCGATATACTAGTAAGCGGACTCATTCTTGGTTTCTTCCTTGGTTTTGGTGTTTGCCTATTTCGGTCCCGTAGGAAACCAATAGGAAGAAGAACGTTCCTGTGTAGTGTACATGTCCTTCCTTCTTATCTTCCCTGGTGACCTTGAAAACTTGTATACTGGTGTTAGATTGATCAAGGCACTTCTTCAAAGCATTTGCAAACTTCTGTTTCCTCTCTGTTCGTTTCACAATCTTTGCTAGAACTCAGTCATCCTTCTATAGATCTGCAGTGCCTTCAGAACAATGTGCTGATGGTAACACAAGCTGGCTAATTTCATATTTCGATATTTTATTAATGAGCATTTCTTTTTGGACAACTTTTGGATTATGGCTTTCCATATTATTCGATTTTAATGCTGCTCATGAGAGGTTACTCCTTGAAACACGTGTACAGCATAACGAAATTTACTGTTTTTTTTTTATGCAACTTCGGTATTTTTGCATTTTGAACCATTGGGTCGGTGCCACTACTGGTGAACCAGAGGCCACCGAGTGTATTCACCAGCCCAATAGTCCGACTTGTCTGACATGAAAATTTTATACCTTGCATGTTAAAAAAAATTCATTACTGTTCTTATTAATATTCTTTCCACTTAAAAATACTGAGGCTTCACTCCGTGTATGGCACTCGGTAGATGTCCTTGGTACTGGAGTTGGGTTCCTATTTCGATATTTTTGGTAATGAGTACTTCTTTTTGGCCAACTTTTGGATTTTGGATTTCTATATTACTCGATTTTAATGCTGCTAATGAGAGGTTACTCCTTGACACGTGTACAGCATAACGAGATTTACTGTTTTTTATACAGCTTCGGTATTTTTTTTTGTATTCGGTGTCGTCGATATCCTCTTTCCTGTATAGAATGTCAACCTTGACATACAGGTGATAGAATGTGTTGGTCTGACATCGACAACTGTTGGGGTTTTCCTCTCCAACGTACATAATGAACTGTTTGATAAGAGATTTCGTGACTTGTGTTCTTTTCCAATGAATGATGTCTCTTCATTCTTATATAAAAGGTCAACAAACTTTCCAAATATATATGCCGATGGAGTGAAGGAGGTGCGCAACACCTGTTCCGACTCAATGCAGATGGTTTGGTATCGTCCTCTCTGTCGCCTGTACCTGGCAGGCTATTTCGTGCATCTCCTTTCCATTCCACTTTCCCGGGTGGTAGAATTTATTTAAATTGGCTTACCATCAATGGCATTTTGCATCTAGTATGGCTGTATTGCGCATATATGTCATCGAATTGTTGGCAGTCCAACGTGTGAAGCAAGACGGCAGTAGAGTTATTCACTGAACTTCTCACAAACTACCCATCTGAGTTCAAAAGACTCGCGTTCAATCCCTCTTTGGAGTAACTAATGACCCCATGTCTTCCTCCTGATTCTAAAGAACTGCTTCGGGAGCAAAACAGGTGGCATCTTTATGGAGCTTTAGTAGAAGTCTGCTGTTTACATATCCTAAGAAGTGTTCTAAAACTAACAGGTGCTTCAGTCTCTCAAATGTTTCCTCCTGGTCAATTCCCCATGTCCAATTTTTCTATTTATGTTTATCGGATCTCTGTGATTTTGACTTTGGCGTCAGATCTTTTAATGACAGACATTTAAGTGTTTGGTGAATCTTATGTAGCAGCAAACAGATGAAGATGCAGCAAATTATAAGGTGTATTTCTTAGAGGCATTCCCCTCCGTCCTTGCCCGTCATCAAAAAGGCATAAAATTTGAGTTAGCCAGGAATATAAGCAGTTCTTTCTTTGTGCTCCTCCAAAATATCTTTTTGCTGAAATGCGCTCTTGAAGTCGGTCTTGGAAAAGAAGGTGTTGCCTGCAAGAGAACCCAAGAGTTCTTGTATTCTAGATAATGCATAACTGTCCTTCGTTGTCTTCTGACTAAGCTCAATGTAGTTAACACGCAACCGGCCTTAATTGCTTACTAATACCAAACACTAATACTAAATGTCCAATGGCTGTGTGAGGGTCTGATAATACCAGCTGATATCATTTGACGTAGATGATTGTTTGCTTTATGATAATTGCTGGTGGAATGTGTGTGTGTCGTTGTTTTAATGGTCTATAACCCATCAGGTCTACTTCGTGTTTCCCTTCTGTGTGTCTTATGTCGTCTTCATCCTTCTTTAAAATGAAATTTATGTAAATCTTAATCTAGTTGATGCTGGTCATAGGTTGTGCATCGGCTAAGTCACTCTAAGTGATCTCATTCTGGTCGTATAATTGATTGCACTGGTTGAAGTTCACACAGGACTTGGCGAGGTGTTAGTGTAATGGTCTTATTAGTGGTGGCGTTGTTTGCATGGAAGTTGCATGATAATACCATTCCTCTTGTACTGGCATTGTACAATATTTGGCTCAATATCCAAATCAGTTCAGTCTGGTCTAGGCTTGGAAGAGTTCAGCATTGCTGTTGTCGTGCTATAGAACTTGCTGTCTGGTTTCTCGCAGCAAATTCTATTTTGAGCATGTTACTGATGTTTTATGGTACCTTGTTGCTGACGTTTTCGTTAAATAAAGCTCCACTTATGGTGGATTCTGTGAACACCGTGTCTAGTAATGCTGTGATGGGCTTACCATTTAACAATACTTCATACTCTGTTGGCTGACCAAAATGAACCTGGTTGTGATGGATTGTCATATCTTTGTGTTGTGGTAGGATCGTCTGAACTACATAAGCATAGTGACGGTCCTTATTTACTTGCTTGTTAGAAGTGTTTAAAACGGCCAATCTCATATGGCATCATTTTTTTCATGTAGCTAAGTTGACCACATCGGAACAACTAATCTTCTTCTCATCCTCTGCAGTACTAGACGTTGTAGTAGTTGCTTGCGTCTTATTAGCCCCTGCCATCTTTGTCTTTGTAGCCTTTGCCTTCTTTGTCTTTGTAGTCCCTGCCATCTTTGTCTTTGTAACCTTTGTCATCTTTGTCTTTGTAGTCCCTGTCATCTTTGTCTTTGTAGCCTTTGCCATCTGTGTCTTTGTAGCCAGTTTGCCATCTTTGTCTTTGTGGTCTTTGCCATCTTTGTCTTTGTAGCCTTTGCCATCTTTGTCTTTGTAGCCTTTGCCATCTTTGTCTTTGTAGCCTTTGCCATCTTTGTCTTTGTAGCCTTTGCCATCTTTGACTTTGTAGCCCCTGTCATCTTTGTCTTTGTAGTCCCTGTCATCTTTGATTTGTAGCCCTTGCCATCTTTGTCTTGTCCATCAGTTTTTATATCATCATCCCCTATCTGCATCTATCTCTACCTCTGTTTTCCCATTTGTCTATCATTACACTCAGTTGTCATATTAGTCCCTTTACTTCTTTCATGTCTGATGTTTCATGGTGTTCCTTTGTAGCAGCAAACTTGCTGATGATTTTGTTGCTTAGATGTTTCTTCTCATGATAGGTTGCATTTGACGGAGTGCAACACGTAACTCACGGATGTTGAAATGTACCTGGTGATATCTAAATGGTCTGATATGCTTTTTTAATGACACTCTTAGTCTTTAGCACAGCCGTTATCTAAGCATGCAATCCATCTCTCTAAGATTCTTATATGTATATCTGTCTTTTCAAGAGGAGGATCAAGACAATAATTGTTAGCTTTTTGCATTTTCAACTGGACTGGGTTGCACAAAGCTCTATTAAAACTTAATAGTCTATTAAAAGTTAATAGTCTATTAAATTAGTAGGAAAAGTTAAAGCTTAATAGACTATTAAATATTTAATAGTCTATTAACTTTTGTGCAATCCAGTCCGTTGTTAAATATTTTTAGGGAAATGAATCCGTTGTTAACTGTTTTGGCACCATTCGGGGTTTTCTGTTCTGTTAAATTTTTACTTTGTGTTTACTATTACTGCCTAAAAATTTTTTGTTTTTTTTAAATACAGCGTGTATTATCGAACAGCATGCTTATATAAACGTTAAAGTAGTTCGAGCCTAATAAAAATATCAGAATTTTTCATTTTAAGATATTTTGTAGGTATTAGTCCAATTGTTCCAAAAATAAAATAAAAATGATATGTCACCCATTATCTTTTCCTGTTATCAGACTTTGAAAATTGAGTATTTTTCAACAATATTTACAAAGAATATATACTAGGGAACTGTGAGAACATGCTTTTTATTTAGCTTTGATATGAAATAAATATCAGACAGATTTTTTTTCATGTTTTGATATTTCAGAGATATACACTTAAGCTATATGTTGAGCGGAAAAAAATCCATATGTCACCGTTTGATCAAGAGAGATATTATATATAGTTTACAAAATTGACAATTTTTACGGGAAAAGGGAGCTAATTTGCGGGAAAGCGTATGTCAATCTATTATGACGTCACAATGAAAAGGCCAAAAAGAGGAATATTCCGGCTTGAAAATCAAGTCAATGCCGAATCCGATTCGTGTTTCGCAAATGTGCCAATCGAATGCGCCGTGTATTAGTGTCGATCTACCTTAAGCAATTTTCAACAATTTTACAATGCCGTTTTCCGACTAGTGGTTATTAACGATACATTGTTTCCTCATATTCATGTATTTGGAGTCCGTTCAGGACTTGAATTCGGTGGATAAGATAAGCTCTAAACCGTGCCATTTTTTTTTTTTTTGGCCTAATCATCCCGGCTCTTTGTCCATGATCGTGGGACATAAGGCTTAAAACAAGCTGTCGCCATCTTCCTCTGTCCTTTGCAATATGTACACGCCCTTAGCAGCTTAATTTGGGTGTATTTTATCCGTGATGAAGCAAACTCAGAATAAATAATCAGTAAATTGCTCATATCCAACTATGCGAGACATAATTAGGAACGATAACTCTCGTATGTTTGATCGTGCAGAGGTAAACAATAACGGAAAATTTTTGTTACACAAAAAATTAATAATATTCGGAGTACACTGCCGGATACGGAACTGATCTTTCCTGTGTGTAACAATAAATGTCCATATTATTGTTACACATTATTGTTACACCAACGATTTCGTTTATTCAAGAAAAAAGGTATGGAATTTGAAATTAGAAATAGATATTCTAAAATATAAATTGTGGTAAAAATACTTTTTATTTTAATATTTCAATCAGTAAAATGTTGTAATACAAAATACACAGGAAAAAACACTGGCAATACTTCAATACTTTGTTTGTTTATATTTTACGGCCTTCACTGCAAAACCAGTCGCGCAATTTCGGTGCAGTTTTTAAGACGGCACATTTTTTATGTTGCCATTCCAGAAACCCGTCGCAAATGATGGATGGAGAGATGTGCACATCTGTGTTGCACACCTGACATTTCCATTCTGCATGTTCCCTTATTTCAGCAATTGTTTCTATTAATGTGATCCATGCACTGCTGAATGCAACAAATATTTTATGGGTCACACATGAATCACTAAATATACTTGGACATCTATATAGACGTACTTCGATTATGTCGAGCACTTTCAGATTTCGATTGAAAGTTTCCACCCCATGAATGCAGTTATAACGCAACATACTGTGTATGATTCTACGAGTATTTATTGCATCATCTGGCATTCTCTTTGAACTTTGTCTATACATTTGGATGAAATTTGTTTTGTTGAATTTTTTCAAGCCTTTCTTCAAAGTCGGAGAAAGAAATCCCCAACGCAAAATACACAAACACTTGCAACAAGTCCTCAGTCACGAATTCCAATCAGATCAGAATATAAGCTTGTGAACATACAGGGATTAATTTTACAGTATGTTGTATAGAGAGTTGATATGCCTTCAAGGTAGAATTACTATTTTTATTTGAGTTAATATAATATTTTACGAAAGGATATGGAGTAAATGTACATGAGACCATAACACATATGTTAACTCCAACTGCAATAATTTTAATGAGCTGTATGGCCATTTCGGAAATCAATTCCTCATCAGCAGCACTAGAACCCAAACAAAGGAAATCCATAATTTCAAATAATGTTTAAAATGCATAAAACCAAACGAAATCCGAATAATCAGTAATATCAAATATAGCTAAGGACAAACTACGATGGAGGGAGTTAATCCTTAGGTTTTTGAATTTACATATAAATTTGAACAAAGTGTACACATGAGATATTATCTCATGTACAAGTACACCATATATAAGAAAAATAAAGAGCATACATCTCTACTAAGGGGAATTGTTTTACCTACTCCACACTGCAATAAAAGACAAACTCCTGTATTAATATTTTACGAAAGGATATGGAGTAAATGAACATGAGACCATAACACATACGTTAACTCCAACTGCAATAATTTTAATGAGCTGTATGACCATTTCGGAAATTAATGAACATACTTTGGTTTTATTTAAAAATTTAAAAAAATGTTACGGTTTATTATAATTATTATTTGTTAAATTCTCAACAATACTCTTAATTAAATGTGAAATTATTATTCTGTGTAACAATAAGATGTGTAACAATAATTCTAACACACGGAAAATATCGGTCCCGTACCCGGCAATGTACTCCGAATATTAATCTTTTGTGTAACAATAATTTTCCGTTATTGTTACATATCTGTGTAACCGTATCCAGTGCCTATTTTTTTTTAAAGATAAATCAGTATACTAATTACTAATTAGGTTTCAATGTTTTTTCTGCCACTTTATAATAAAAAATAAGCTTTTACGAGTTATATCATTTCATTGTACGATTTACCCTTAAACCTGATTTTCTATTAATTCTTCCTTTCAGCAGAGACATTTAAATGTGTTTTATATGTCTCTGCTTTCAGATACTAATTAAATTAATTGATAATTATAAACTAAAAAAGACAAAGTTCAAAATATGTTTTTGTGAAATCATATGATTAACACTAGTTCCTGCAACAAATTTTTGTGATCTTCCTCAATTAACTTATTAACTACTGTACACGGTTGTATATTGAAGTACATGGTTGTATATTGACAATAATTCGACACCTGTCAGACAACATTTACACTGCATTGGAATAAACAATTAATTCAGTCGTAACAGGTGACAAATTGTGACATCAATTGTGGTTTACCATTTCATACTATATGCCTTCAAACTACTACTCAAAATGTTTCAACTGTATTGGACTAGAAGATCAAAATACAAGTGACTCTGTACTTCATACTACCAAACATAAGACAGTAACATGCACAGAGCTAATTGACAATGAGCAACGTGTTCTACAAATAGCAAATAATAACTCTCAGAACAATCAAATTCACTCCAATAAAAATGAAGCGTCGATACATAAAGAGCAACAAAATGAAAAGCAAAAACATGTACATAATCAACATGATCAACAACAGAAATCTGAGATTCAAATTAATACACGAATGAAGGAATTAAAACAACTTGAACAAAAACTGAAAAAAAGATAACAAATAAAAATTAAAGAGGCAATGGTTAATGAAGATATCCGTGAAAAAATTCAAATTATGGACAGACTTCATCAAAGTGAAATTAGAAATATAGAGCTGGAAAACACCATAAAAACTTTATATACTCAAAATCTTAAACAACGAACTAATGATACCAACAGTGACACAAACAACACGAGTCAGATAACAAACAGAGAAGATGAAATAATCATCGGTTTAAGAAACAGGGTCACTAAATTTGTCCTAAATCGATTAGATAAAGAATTTGATCAAATGGAAAAATCTCTTGATAATACAACAACTGTAGAAGCAAACAATATCTGTGAACAAAATTGTACTCAGAAACCACAACCAAATAATATTACAACAACTGTAGAAGGAAATATTCTTTGTGAACCAAAATATACTCAGAAACCTCAACAAAATACCAACTTTCATCAATATTCTGACCGTCGCACTCAACAACAGTCTTCACATCTAAATAATAATCAAAGCAATGAAAGAATAAAGCCCGTTGGAACTGACTATAACTCGAAAGATTATGTCAATAAACCAGGATTATATAACAGCACAACCATTGAAGGACAACCTCTTTTTTACAACCAAAATCCACAGCTACAACCTTTTTTGTACCACCCGAGCCTCCACAACGGAAGATACAAGTAAAACAGCGCATTGAGAAGGACATTGTAAATAGTGACGATGCATATAGTTTGTGTATTTTAGATTTTAACTGTAAAAATATTTTAACATGTGGTCCGTTACTTGATCAGTTAGAAAACATTGTTGATGTATATCTTCTTCAAGAACATTGGCTGTATGATTGTCAACTTGAACAATTAAACAATACAAATAGAAAATATTGTGGAATAAGAAAAGCTGTTGACTGTAAAGATCCTATACCACCAATACAAATGCCGAGATACAAATGCCGAGGGGATATGGAGGAACTGCAATATTGTGGAAAACTGATTTATATCATTTAGTTAAACCTATTATAGCTGGTTCTGAAAGGATACAAGCTATCGAAATCAATGGTGAACAAAAACTATTATTGATATCTGTCTATATGCCCTGCAAAGGAACAAATGATCACATAAGTGAGTACAACAACTG
>MJUU01022635.1:124495-163418 GCA_002080025.1 Modiolus philippinarum
AAAGGAAATTGTATACTGAAGAATTTATGAAAGATCACAGTTTAGAAACTAAACATCTTGATGCAACTTTTATACATAATTCTGGAAAAGACTCGACAACAATTGACTTTTTTTCTATTTCAAAACTCAATCAAAGAGAAGATCATAAAACTAGAGAAATTAGAATGCTCTACAAATGCTTCTGATCATTATCCACTGAAACTTACAATTCAACATAATCGTTTGCACAAAAAGAAACCATCTATCTCGAAAATAGTAAAAACAACCAAAGTGAAATGGGATAAGATTGATAAATCCGAATATGAAGACAATGTCAAATTGGAAATATCAAAAACAGAATGGAAGCTAGAAACAAATAAAGATACTACTTATGCATATAGGAAACTAAACGATGTCATGTCAAATTCGATCAAGAAAGTAGCACCACAAAAAAGAAAAGGAAACAGAAAACCAAAATTGAAAGTACTCAATGAAAATATTAAAGAAGCTATTAAGAATAAGAAAAATGCATTTTATCAATGGAAAACGAATGGACGCCCCGAAGATCCCAACAACCAACTTTTACTGAATAAGAAAATTACCACATCTCAATTACGTAAAGAATGCCGTATAGAAGAAGGTAAAAGAAGATGGTCAGAACGTCAACATTTAGAACTGACAAAAACATGTTTTACAAAATTATTGGAAAGCGAAGAGGGAAATTATCCAAATGCATTGATCATCTGCATGTAGATACAACTGATTACTACAACGAAAATATCATAGAAGGTTTCAGAACTCACTTTCAAAAACTTGCTACAACGGAAACAAACAACGAATATGATATCAAATACATCGAAAATGTCAAAAAGGAAATGAATACTATAATCGAGATATGTAACAGCAGCTTCAACATCAACCAGTAACTGTGAATGAAGTTAAGAAAGCAGTATATACATTAAACAAAAACAAAGCAGCAGATTTTTATGGAATAACAGCAGAAAATATCATTTATGCTGGAGAAGAACTTCTTATACAACTAACTTAGCTTTAGACGGGAGGATATTTATACTTTATTTCGATAACGAGAGGTTAAACATGTTCAACTTGAAATTCGACAAGAATGAAATCACGAATGTAGAATTTTATTTTTAAAAAAATCGGATATATTTATCATATATTTAATGAATTTTTAAGCCTGTATGCCATGCTCACGATCATATTACAGATTTGCATATCTATTGGTGAGTCCAATTTGAAAATTTGTCCGGTTTTTGGTCATACCAAGGATTACCCAGCATCCTTTTGACAAATCGTGTCCTCTCCGTAATTGTTAGTGATACAAATGTATTATATTTGTATCAATATTTCGTCACTTCCCGTCCAAGATGGCGATACCCATAACTGTACTACGGTGAACTTTTAACTTCAAATATCTCCCTTAATAAAAAATGTACATCACTGTAATTTTGCATGATGCATTTTCGAGATAAAGTGAATGGAATTAGGTTAAAAGTGGAAAATCGTGGACTTTCACTTTAAATAAGACGTTTGAGTCAAACTTCATACCAGATGAACTCAAAATTGGTAAACTGTTTCCCGTTTTCAAGAAAAAAAGGCGAAAGCACTGATGCCAAGAATTATAGAGGAATAACTGTAACACCAATATATACAAAAATTATCGAAAAAATTATCAAATTGAGAGAAAACAACAAGATACTTAATCATCAAAATCCGTTACAACGGGGATTTACTGAAAATACTTCACCATTAATGTGTGAGCTGTTCATCGCAGAATTTGATAGAGAAAGCAAAGATTTAAAACAACCTACATACATGGCATTAATAGATAGTAAATGTGCCTTCGATGTTGTAATACAGGCTAATCTTATTCGCCGATTATTTCGGATAGGACTCTCTCATAAATCCATATTGTTAATACAAGATCTTTATACAAATGCATCATCGTGTATAAGCTGGAATGGTGGTATATCTGAAAACTTCTTTATTGAACAAGGAGTAAGACAAGGAGGTGCTATTAGTTCTGATCTCTACAAAGTATATATCAATCCTCTGTTGAATATACTCGGCAGCAAAATGCTCGGAGGACGTATTGGTAATATAAACTGCTGTGCTCCGACATGTGCAGACGACCTTGCACTTGTTTCCAACAGTCCGACAGAACTACAAATTATGATTGATATAACTTCAGATTACAGGAGGAGAGAAGTTTACACTCTACAGCCCACAAAAAGTGTCATTTTACCAGTCAATACCAGGCCGATAAGTGATTAGTTTTTGACAAAAGAAATGGAACTCTTCA
Source organism: Modiolus philippinarum (assembly GCA_002080025.1). NCBI lineage: Eukaryota > Metazoa > Mollusca > Bivalvia > Mytilida > Modiolidae > Modiolus > Modiolus philippinarum. The sequence continues at coordinate 126,798 of MJUU01022635.1, forward strand.
TTAAACGAAACAAAAAAGGTCTACTCAGATTGTTTTCCGTAGTTACAAATTCCCAAAAGTTGTTTCTAACAGGAAAATTGAATGATTTTTTAAATCATGTATTTCATTAAGGTATAGAAATAATGTAAATGTTCGCCGCTGGATTGTAAAGTTTGTAATTAGTGCGTAAATTGCGGTTTAAGTGGACTGAATTCGGTGTCTATAATTCTGGATGAATTAAATATACATCTCCGGATTTTCTCCTAAATTGGCATACTGATTCATAAAGAATTGATGAATACGTGTGCAAATTTTTATTTCCGCCCTTCCACGCATTTACCCTGAATAAAACCCCAAAGTTAGTGTATTCTGCTACAATACTGGCTCTATTTTTAGAAATGAAATCGAATTTACCTACATACGTCATGATTACAACTTACGAGTCAGAGGCNCATTCAGGTAATCGTAATTTGATTTTTGTCTGTAGTTTGTTTTAATGTATTAAATGGAACAGTAAACATTCTACTACGGCTCCAAATAAATATTTAGATACAGAAATCTAGAAACATTCCCGTTAATTTCGTATAATTTTTACCATAATGGGGTACATTGATCCCTGTGAGTGCCTCGGCGGTGTTTATAAATAACATTTACCGCCAAATAATGAACACAATGGAAAATACCACCCTCACTTAGTCCTTGGTTACGGGATATCATTTTGGATCTTGAAAATATACATCTTTGAAATCAATTATTTCATATTTTCCCTTCAAGATTAATCCTTTGGCTATCTTTTAATACAGAAATTGTGTCCGCCCCCGATAATTTTTTGCCTTTTAATAATATTTTATTGTCGCCAGGTTAATTTTTGTGTGGTCGCAGTGAAGACATTTGACATCAGCTGTAAACAATTTAACGTGCAATAGCAGACCAATTGTTAACTTTTTATTTTGTAAATGTTTTTGTTTTACTAATGCATCGTTCCTTTGTGATTTATATACCCGAACAAGCTTAATATCTAGTCGTTACTATGGACCATCAACAGACGGCGTGTTTCTAAAATATGGCTGATGAAGTAGACGCCCACCTCATTAGCATGTTTAGAAGGGAGATAATTTCACACAATGACTTTCCGGACTGATACGGCAAAAATGCAACAGTACATGACCATTGCTGGACAATTCAAAATAAACCGATGACTGTTGTAACAACTGCCATGCATATTGGAATACAAAAATGTCAAAACAATTCGTCTCAGTTGACTGTTGAAGAAAACATTAAAAAAGCAAGAAGGACTGTTTACAGCTTGATTAGACCCGATGACAATCATAAGTTTATTACAGACATATGTATTACCAATCCTAACATATGGATTAGAAATAGTTATACCAATTAGCAAACAACTAGATATGATACATTTATACTTCAAGAAGCTACTGAAACAAATACTGTCATTACCAAACAATGTAGCAGATTCTGCCATATATATATTAAGTGGTCAACTACCAATTGAAGCACAAATTCGTGTGAAAATACTAATGTTATATGGGAATATCACTAGATCATCTAATTCGTCACACGAATGGAGAATAGCAGAAAGACAACTTAAAATAAAATCTTCAAACAGTCATAGATGAAGAAAATATGCTTAAAGTATGACATTAAAGACTGCTATAGTTACCTATTTGCACCTCTTACCAAAAATCAATGGAAGACTATGATCAATAAGAAAGTTAATGAATATTGGACTATTAGAATTAATGGAGAATCACAAACCTACTCGTCATTGCAATATATAGCTGGAAGTTACAGAATTGGTACTCTACATTCCATCTTATTAACAAATACAGCAAGTCCGTTTGATATCGTCAGAATCCCAGTCCGACTCAAGATAGCGACAGGAACATATATACTGCAAAGTAATCGTAGCAGATTCAATAAATATGAAGTATCTCCTGTTTGCAAATTATGTAGCAAAGAAGATGAAACTTTACATCATTTTCTGATAGAATGTGAGACTTTATCCAAAATGAGAGAAACTTTACTTCAATCAATTGAAAACCAATGTGTGAAACTTGTATAAATGCAGATATTAACATTACCTTGTATCATTGCCAACCCATATAATCTCACTAAGTATTGTAGTGTAGCTCATAGTAGAGTAGTGCTTAGCTTTATTTACAATCACATAGAACCTGCATGCAGAAGCCTTATTTACAAATTGCATACTGAGAGATATAGACTATTCGAAATGCAAAATAGAAACAGTAAAACGCAAGAGATAACTGTGTGTAGGCTGCAAGGCTAAATTTACATTTGAGATTAGTATTTTAGATTTTATACCCAGATTGAACGTTTTAGTATATATAGACTGAAGTTTGTAAATATAGTTTTAAATGCAATAGAACTTTTATATGGTGAAGGAATAATCAGTGTAAATAATTCCCATTCACGTCTAATGGTTGTGGACTATTACTCCGAACTGGAGGTGTGCCTATTGTGTGCAGAATTTATACAGATACAGATACAAGGTATCGGTGACAAATGAAACTATACGAGACATAGAAAAATTTGCATACTTCTCTGAAATAATTTATGCGGATATTTGCTTTTAACAGGGACAATATATTTTGTCCCGCTTTTAACCAGAGACATTTTTGGTAATCACCTTTTCTATGTTTTAAAATCATGTAAAATTTTAAGAATAAAAAAAAAACAAAAACAAATCTTCAAATCGAACGAAAAGATTATCAAAATCACAATAATTTCCTGATGGAAACTACTACATCGCGTGAGCGGTTGCCATCTTGAATGGGAACGATTTACACAATTTACACCGAAATTTGACAATTTTAAACTCAAAATGGACTAGTTTGCTCAATACCTAATATTTTAAAAGAACAATTATTGCAGATATTGGAACTAGGTCCAACTACTTTTAGAAATAAATTACAAATTAAATATTTCGAGTAGAGCGGGGTGGGGGTCTTGGGTTTTTCACGATTTTCTATAGGCCATAATGCATATAATCGAGAAAAACGGGTCTTAACATTAAATTGAAATTTGAACTAATTTCCGAATAATTTAAACTGATAAAAATCATACCATTGAAATCAGAAATGATTGAAGTCTATAAAACTTGGTCCAACTAAATTTCATAATTAAAATTTAAAACATAAACCAATATTTATTGTAACCAATACTAATTACAGTCAGTACGATGACAAGTGGATTGGTCACGTGATTACTGACCAAGACCGATATTTTTTTAAAGCTGGATATGGAATCTAATGTTTTGAATTATCTCTTGACTTCTTATTATTGTTTAATTACCTTTACATAAAATGTAGAGTTAATATGCACCGGTCATAAATTCATGAATACTTGGATGTTGGGAGGTTATCTTCATGAAAAATTGATATCTATTTGCTATGTGAAAAAAAATATTGCACTAATTTCACAATTTTGATCATTGTCTACCAATGACAATGCTGATATTCATTAATTCAAATAATAGGAAAGTGAAAAAAACGTTCTCTCCCAAACCCCAGGCCTACCCCTTCCCTTATATTCTCCTAGATATGGCAAGCCAAAGTGGACAAAAATGGCTATTTTGTAATATTAGAAAATCATTTTTTAATATTAGAAATTGTTTTTTAATATTAAAAAATCATTTTCTAATATTACTAAATGATTTTTTAATTTTAGAAATTGATTTTCTAATATTAAAAAAGAAAAATTTTTTTTTTTAATATTACAAATCTATTTTCTTATATTAAAAAATGAATTTCTAATATTAGAAAATGAATTTCTTATATTAGAAAATGAGTTTCTAATATTAAAAAATGGCTCTTTTTGTCCACTTTGGCTTGCCATACCTAGATCAATTAAGATTGAATTTGTTTTGTATTAAATACGCCCGGAAAAAATCGGCTCAGATCCGTCACGATTCTGGATGTTAGTGTGATATAACCAACGACCATAAGGAAGTAAAAGAAAAACAAAAGATATGTTTTAAATTAATCCAAATTTAACGACGTAACTCTATATATATACATAAAGTGACATGGCTCTGGTTTATTACCAACAGAATATTACTTTTGTGCTGCACCGTGGCAAACTTTCAGAAATCTCCCACACTGCCACAGGCACTTGCCTTGGGGCAGAGACGTCTTAGATACGATAACATAACCCTCAGTCCTTAGGGCCAGGATTTTTTACCCTTTTTGGGGTCCCTTCAGGAAATCCTGTCAATTTTTCTGCACTTTCCCGTTTCCTGAGTGGGAAAATATTTTACAAAGATTCTTAATGAGGTTTCCCATTTCACCAGAGACAGTAATAATTAAAGAGATCATGAGATTGGAAACTTGACGAATTCCGGTGAAATCTCGCCGCCATCGAGACTTCGATAAAACTTCCACTTCACAAACATAAATCGCTAATATCTCGATAATTTATGAAAATGTCGTAATAAAACTATCCAAACACAACCAACGTGGTAAAATACTTTCCAGTTTTTATAAGGCCACATCAAATTAATTAATAGATTCTCATCCCCACCTGCCCCATTTTGATCACTTGAACTTGGCGACCACAATACTGGAATACTAGTATTGTTCACAATACTGGAATAAAAATTTTATTCCAGTATTGTATTCCAGTATTGTACCAGTATTGTGGTCGTCAAGTTCATAGTAATATAAAGTTTATAGGGTATGGTATGTTTTATGATAAAAAAAATTAAAGTAAAAAAGGGATGCTATTTTGTTATTTTAATTAGAGTTAATAGGTGATCAAAGGTGATAACTGGTAGTTTAATTAGAATGAGCAGGTAATTAGTATGTGATCAAAGGTGATTTATCGAAATTTGATTAAATGCTTTAAACACAATTTAATTAGAGACCCAATTAGTCTGACAAGCCATATTGCACAATTATTGTATATTGAGTAACCAAGCTGATATGAATATGACACTGAGTAAAAGAAAACTACAAATGTCAATCTGTTTCAACACAACATGTCCGTCCTTGAAAGAATTGAGTTAACTCTAACCATACACAAGTTTAAATATTTTAAAAACTGGACCATAGAAAAACTCAATGAAGAAGACATCCCAGAGACTGCTCGACCAACTACACCGGTAACAACAGAGCTATACACACAACACATAAAGAAGAACAAGATTTTCAGGAACAAGAGATTACTGTACTGCAGGTCAATGACAGAGAAAGATGACGCACAAAGCTGGGCTACAGAGTTCAAAACTAAGATTGCAAATGGTACCATAAAATAATTGACAAAAACCACAGACCAAATTAGACTTATGGAGACAAGACTCGCACCACTATAACAGCAAATGTGCCGTACAGTTTCCCGCCGATACAGTAGGAACAGGACACCATGTCAAAAGAACAAGAAAACCCGACGAGACAGAGTACCAATACAACAAACATTCCGGGTTCAGACAGTAATGAAGAACATACTCAAGATGTATTGTTTATTGATTTTAGTCTGAAGTGTATTCTGTTATAAGATAGAATAAATCATCGAAACACGATATATTTTATTTATTTCACAATTTTCTAACAATATTAAAACATGACTTATAAAATATTACCTGAAGACATAAAATGTTATGAAAACATTATAAAAACATACAATTGTAGTTAGTTTGTTCAAACAACTAGATAATTATTCAATACATATATTTCTATAATCAACAATATAATCTTTTTCAATACATGTCATAATTACACCTGGAATTCACAATACACATACAGAAAACCATATAAACTTTTCCATAAATAATTACTTTGTATACATTTATATTACACTTCATAAATACATTATTTAAAAATACAATATACAAAATTCAAATTTTTCAACAATACTGGAATAAAATTTTTATTCCAGTATTGTGGACAATACTAGTATTCCAGTATTGTGGTCGCCAAGTTCAAGTGATCCCCCATTTTTTTTAAGGCTCAATTTTTTGTTTTTTTTCAATTATTCAGAAATTTTCTTTAAATTCCTATCAATTTTTTTGAAAATCAGTAAAAAATATAAAATAAAATCCTCCCACCCGCCCCAGATTTTTTGTTACAGGTGGATGAGAATCTACAAATTAACTTGATAGGGCCTAACTAGGAAGTGGTAATCACGGAAATAAAAGAGAGGTTTCAAAAGTAAATAAGGCACATTACGATCATCGTCGTCAGATTCCCACATGAAGTCTCCGCTTTATTTGCCAATATCCTTTTTATTAATTAAAATTTCTTATTCAAATTTTCGAAACACAACTATAAAATAATTAAAGAAAACAATTCACTTTTCGGTTTAGAAATATGTCGACTAAATTATAAGTAGTTTAAGAAGTTCTGATGTGGCCGTACCATGTTTGTTGTGATTAATATGGGGTGATAGTAGAGTTGCCAATCTCTGTAATTATATGTCTCTGATTTCACAAACTCTTTTTCAGTGGTTCCCTGATCTTCATGCTCGACATATCCTTTCCCCGTTTTCACATGCACTTTTTTCCATGATCTCATTTCCTGCTTTCTAAATAGGCAAATCAGCCTTTCCATTTATACCCCAACAAGACCCACTATATTGTTGTAAAATATTGCCAATATTTTGTTGTGTCCTGTGTCTGTGCTGTTATGAAAATCAGGTGGAAACTGTCTGCACATGCACAGGAGACTTAGAATAGCAATATTTTACAACAATACAGTAAAAAAAATTCCTGGCCTCTTGTACCCATGAGCTAATTATAACTGTATCACAGGGGCTTATCTAAAAAAAAAATGGTAATACATTTTTTTGTACCTTCAACTCCCTAAACAATCATTTCGTGAGTTGATGCCCCTGTGATTGCATATATTTTTTATTGTCCTCTAGCCTAAGACACTGTCAGGCAACAAATAACAAGAAATGGTCAGAACACTTTGCCAGTTTAATTTATGTTTGTTGACCATCCCACATCCATGGTAAAAAAGTTATGATTGTAGCGTTGCTTGACATCTAGCAATGAATTTTGCTCAAACTGGTCCTAGGGGCTGTCTAGAACTTACTATGAGGTACTTTGTGTATGAGCAATTGTTAAGCATTGCTGATGCCTCATGGTGATGTCAAGATGAAGACCAGCAATAAAAGTGTTGTTCCATTGCTTGGTTCTACCATGTATTTATAGAGACTTTGTCACATGTGCATTTACTCCATATCCTTTCATTATTTATACATGACTGTGACTATTGTTACTGTCGGTCTGTTGATTGTATTAGTCTTTTGACTGTCAGTCTATTGTTTATCAATTGATTGTCTATTGATAGCCAGTTGGACTATTGATTGTGGGACTATGATGAGAGCAGGCCTTTATTCAGACCAGTGAGATGAACCTGTTTCATAATTATTAAAAATCTGTAAATAAATATTACATTTATGTTATAGAATTCTTTTCCAGGTTTGGCAATTAATTTATCCAAAATGGAACATGATGTTATGGAAAGTATTCTACAATGGATGTAGAGTCAAAGGTTCTCAGATTAACAATGTTGCTACTTAACAAGTTTTACTAGACCCAGATGTGTTTTACAATGACAACTTTGGCATCACCAACTAGGCATTTCTACACCATAGTGTTGTTTGTTATGGTAAATATATGTTTTGATGAACAGTACTTCCTCAACATGTTAAAACATGGAGTACTTTCTTTGTTATTCTGGGAAAAATTATTTTTTAGCAATAAATATCTGACATGTGCATTTGTGTATATATGCGCATACATGTGAACCTCTCGACGGGAGGCCAAAATCTCCCGCTTTTTTGCCCCTCTTCCGTTCCTCCCGTTTTCTTTTCAGATTTTCCACTTTTTCAAAGTTTCAAAAACAAAAATTTAAAGTTGCCATTTTTGTTATTTTTGTTGGGAAAAACTCCAAGTTACTCTTAAGATTCGATACAGGTGATACAGGTGAACATAATGAGAAGGCTAATTAGGATATGAGTGGTGATGATTACCTGGGACTAATTAGTCCCAGTGATTACATAACAATTAATGCTATAGTGCTAATTGACAACTTTATAGCCAGGGGTGTATATTTCCACGGGTCAATGAACAACTAACGCATGAACGGCAATCATTACCTTCAGTCACCTGTCAATCTAGCTTTACCTGTATGATTATGAAGATCAAATGTCTTTAAAAGTAGAGTTTTGCATTGCAAGAACTCCCAATTTTTGTGTTTTTGTACTAAATAGATACATAGATCACCGTTTTTATAATGATTTTTTTTCAATTATTTTGCCAAAAAACGTCTGGGTTGTCTCCCCTTTATTTTTTGTCTTCAACTAAACTGATTATTTTTCAGTACTGTTGAGATTTTATGCTATTTCTGGCAATTCTTTAAGACAAGCAAACTAATTTTTCAAATAAAAATAAGCATTAATAAGTGTTTTAAGCACCATTTGCTTGAAATTTTACAAAATCTTTTCTTTCACAAATACCATATTAACAAAAATCAAATAATTCATTAAAAGGAAAAGTACCCTAAATTTCAATTTAATACTAATGTTGTCTTTATTGGGAGGCAACTTGCTTGTCACTAACTGTAGATACTCAAGGACAGGACCTTTGTACAGATCTAGCTCATGCCATTCTTAGAGATCTGGTATAGTGCAGTCTCTTAACATTACAATAAACATATAGCAAAATCTCCTACAAGGACTAAATGTATGTAGGGGATATCAAAGAAAATATAATGCTGCATGAATGACTGCATTCACCAAAACTATCAGAGGAAATCATATATACGGTTAAAAATAGGTCGACGAAAAATCTCCAGTTTTCAGACCCAATCTCCAGCTGAAAATTTTCAATTCTCCAGTTTTCAGCTGACAATTTTATCACATGTATGTATGCAGGCCAAAAAATATTTGTTCAATAAGAAAAAAGGTCATTCAATCTTAAGTTAGATTGTGTGCAAATGTGCATTGAACATGTTTGAAGATACACTTCAACAATGCAGAAATACAAGGTGCATAGATATCTTTTGTATGTCATGTATGTTATACATGTATGTATATATGGTGCATTGTATGAATATTGAGTTGGTTTACTACTCTAAGCATTTCCTTTTGACAAATAATTAAAATTGTTACATAATGATTATAATAGTGTTAATCTATTGGATATGATAGTAAATTAAAAATCGAATTGACTCGCTTTCACTTTCACTTTCATTTCTCAGGTCTGCTTAAAAACGATATTGACTCGCGAAATCTATTTTGAGAATCTATTTATATAGCCAATGAAAAACAGATTTATACAGAGTCACGAGACTATTGGCCAATCAGAAAGGCTTTATTATAAGTATGTTCGGGAAGCCCAACATAACAAAGTGTTAAAATGGCGTCGGGCTAGAAGCAGATGTTTGTTGTTCTGAGTTCACATTAGAATCATTTTGCAACAAGTAGACAGCTATTTACAAATACCCGGAAGGTAATAATTAAGATAATGCGATACACAATCAGGGTATGCGTTTTAGCAGTTCTGCAAGTTTCACCTCGATTTCTAGAGCTAGTATTCAAACTGGGTCGTAGTAACACAAGGTAGGTGTTGTACATTTATTATTTCCCTAAAAGACTTTAAGGACGAAATTTCAAATTCTCATGATAATATGTCACGAAAAAATCTGAACTTTGAAAAAAGATGTGTACATATGTTGCAGAATCAAGAGGTTTTTATTACGTTATATAAAATCAATGAAAAATGTCATTAACATAAAATAATGTACTGATAGCTGCCTGATGCATTCATCTTTGTATGAAGAGATTGGAAAGCACATTGAAAAGTAAATACAAATGTACAACTACTGTTGAAATTTTTACAAGATATGTTGCCCTGAAAGAAAATTGTTAAAAAACCTTACAATTATCAAGTAAGCTGATTATTATGTAATAAAACAATTATGGGTGTTTTGTATTGGTCGATATGAGTTTTAATAGACCTAAACATTCAGATATTAACCTCCGCCTCTGGCGTCGGTCAATATCAATTTTTAGGTCTATTAAAACTCATAATGACCTCTTCAAAAGACCATAATTGTATATTATTGTCATTTGAGTATTTAGAAGCCCCTTTGATTTTTTGTATTATGACCATTGCTAGGAAGGGGACATTCTTATCATTCTGACTCATCTAGTGAACTTAAATTTTTCAATTTAGCCTTGCACATATACCCCTAATCTGATTTCTTGATGTTTTAACATAATAATAATAATAATAATAATAATAATATTTTATTGCTCAAACACATTCATAATAAATGGTTATGGCATTACAATTAACATAGAAAATATAAGAAAATATAAGACAATGTTGACCATGGCCTGACAGTGGGGTGTCAGTTGCTGATTTTCACCATCATAAATACTAGAAATAATGAAAAAATATAGTTTCAGATAATTGCAATTTGAATTGAAATATGCCAAACAGACTTTAGCTTTTTCTCAACTTGAAACATTCATTTATAAATTTGGCAGTTAGTTTTAGGATATCAATAGAATTATTATTGAATATAAAAGATTTATCTTTAATAGTCATATAAGATTTTGACATTTTGTATGAATGTTTACTTAATTTCTGAATATACATATTCACGAGAACATATTGAGAAGAAGTGATATTCATCTTCAATGCTCTCATCATTACACGACAGACAAATACGCATATTTCTTTCAATTTTCTTGTAACGGCCCCTTTCAATTTCTAATGTATGAGCACTTAACCTAAACTGACTTATAATTGATCTTTCCTTTTTAGATTTGCATATAGCAATATAAGGAGGGCGTTTTGCTGGGATATAAATTTTATTGAAAAATGACATTTTTTCACTACTAGCTAATGAACCTAACATGTTTTGTTTAAATTGATCAAATATTCTTTGTTCAATCTTATTAATATAAAATTGTAAATTATCCAGTTGTAAATAAAGGTAACCAAATCCTAACTTATTCAACAATTTTTTTACATGAGACATCCATATACTTTTATCTTTCACCTCATTGAATAATTGACCAACAAGCGCATGTACTACATGTACTAGTATAAACAGTATTTAAAATAATTTGATTTTCAGACAGATTAGGAATATTAAGATTTCTCACTACACAAGTGTTTTTTTATGCTTACTCCTCTCTAAAAAAAATTGAAAATTTTAAAATTATTATGTGTTTAAAATAACAACTCAGTTTTTATGCCCTTGAGAATCAAAATTCAGGGGCATATAGTTTTTGGTCTGTTTGTTGTCTGCAAAAAAAACTTTGGATACACCTTTTGAATAGTAAGTGACAGGGTTTCATGTTTTGCATTTGTATTCCTTGTGGCAAGACCTTTCAAATAAAAACAGAGTATTGGACCTCTTGACCTTAGCATGTGATGGACTTTTTGAGAAATAAAAATAACAAACTTTAACTTTTAGTACATTTTTTTAATGAAAAGGCATATATTCCTTTTGTCCACTGAGACCTTTCAGTTGATATCTGAATATTTGACCTCTTGACCTTGTCTTCTCAGTTGATACAAAAATTAATAAATGCATGATATTATTAATCTCACAGAAGTGCACAAATTACTTTTCATGCTAAAGAAGTCTTAACTGCTACTCACATCAGATTTGTCTTAACTGCTACTCACAGGCATAAGTGTTTCACAAAACACATCTTTTTTATCTTTAAAAGCAACTTGAATTTTTAAACAAGGTGATTTTGATTAGACACGGTAAAAATGATTAACAATATATTTGTGCAATAGTAAAAATATATTTCTGTAAATCTGGTGTTGAATTATATATTTTAGATAAGAGTAATTGCAATCAAAGAATATGGAAGATTCACTTTGCTAGACAACGAAAAACCAGACTTGTAAGTTTACAAAAAAGTAGACAGACATTGTTTATCTACTGGTATTGTATGTTAAGGACATTGCATTAGTACATTACTTCAAGATTCAATATTCTGAACTAATAAATTTAGGCCAAAAAGAAAAATATGTGTGTTTACTGTAGTCTGCTGAAAAAAATTAGGGTCGGTAGGTCGGGAATCTTTTTTTTTTTTTTTTCAGGCGTCGTCAACGAAATCCGGAAAAATTTCGGGTCATTCCCAAGTCCGTTCTGAAATTAGTCCTACAAACCAGAAGTACTGCCATCTGCATTGTGTTTTGAAGAAACTTGGCATATTTCTTGATTTTTGTCTATTTGAATGTCTTTTGAACCAAATAAAAAGTTTAAATGTCTATTTTATTAACTTTTCGTACCAGCGGAAGCATGTTACCAGATAAACTTATCAATTTACAGAGGTCTGTATCAAAATAGGGTCGGTTGATAACAACGTTGAACTTTTTTTTTTATAAGAATCAATAAAAAGTTCTAGGGTCGGCATCTAAAAAATAGGGTCGGTCGGACTACCGTAAACACACATATTTTTTTTTGGCCTTATCAATCAATCAAGATTTAGTACTCTAACTAATCCATTTATCAATCAATCAATTAAGATTCAATACTCTAACTAATCAATTAATCAATCAATCAAGATTCAATTTCAATTTAATGTCCATGACCTACACATTTCACATTTCAACACAACTTGAGTGATGTTTGTTAAAATTATTTTAAGTCCATTTCTCAACAACTACACATTATATAGCAATGATGTTTCATTTATTTATTTACTTTGATAAATGCTTTGTAAATTATGAAAAAAATTAAGAAGATTTGATCTATCAGAAATATCATTCTTATAAAATATACCAATAGATGGCCATCAAACTTTGGCCCTGATTTTCTCTACTGAAAAGTGTCAATTATTAGTGAAGCTTTCTTCTTTTTACCTCTTTAAACTTTGTACATAAAGATCTGTAACACATATTTTTAACAGTGAATAAAGGCTATCACTACATACATGGCAAATCTTTTTATCTACTGATGAATTCAAGTTTACATGTACTTACCACACAGTGGTACATTTATAAGCAAGTATCACTAATCTTCAAGAAGCAAGTCACTTGCAATGCTGAATAAGATGTAAACAGCTACTCACATTTGCCTGTTGTGACGGGACTTCCAAACATATTGAGTATAGTGATGAACTAATTATTGCCAATAATATTGTAGTACCAGTAAAACCATGAAAAATTGTAATCTGTGATGCTAAATATATCCAAAAACAACTAAATACCAAAATGTGCAGTTAAATGTTGTTCTGCCTGCAGATGGCCATTTCAACAAGTTTTGTCTCTTCAGTGCAGATGCAGATCAAACAATTCAAGACAAAAAAATCAAGAGAAATTTATGACCATATACGGGACAAAAACCTGAAAGTCCCAAAAGTAATTTCTGACAGGACTTTGCATGGAATGTTCTGCATATCTTTAATTGCAGAAACCATGAAAATTAGCCCCTTCAGAATTATTGAAAATGAAAAAAAAAAAGAAAACATGACAATAAAGAGATATAAATGTTTGCGGTAAATCATACATGTATATTTTTATAACCTTTACAATTGAAGGGGATGTTGAATCACTATCTTTGCAGGCTGTATGAACTGAAGCTTTATAATGTATTTAAGATGTGTAATATTAATACAACTGCTCATCATAATTATGCCAGAATTAATAATGACTGCTATAAGAATAATTATTTGAAAAAGGGCATCTTGAAGTTTGCATGGTATGAATCAGGAACTAGTGGAACAGGTCATCCAAGTAAGTATTTTATACTGTGGTAATTGTTGAGTATCAATGTCAGAGTAGAAGGAGTGAAGTTGTTCTCAAAATTACCTTAAAAGCAATCCCCTAAAGAATAAAAATATTAAAATTAAAAAAAATACCAAATGAAAAAAAAACACTTGTCAAATATAGCGTTCTTGTTAATTTTTTAAACTTTCAAAGTTTATTTTAGGCTTAAAATGATTATTAATGTTTTAGATGCCTTTCTTAAAGGAACTTGAACAAAAAGTTTAATATAATGGTGAATAATCAAGATCTAGGTGTCCAAGTTAAATAAATATTATACATGTACATAGTTACAACTTTTGAAAATCTCCATGGGGTTTTTATGCACAATCTCACTTTTTAGGAGTGTGTGAATTCGCACAGCTTTTTCCAAATGTATTTTTGTCTTGTGCCTTCAGTAATGATTCTTTGTTTTGGTCAATTAAAAGTATTTGGAGGACATTGCAGTAGGCTTTATTCTTTAATTTGCTCCTCGTGTGATGATAATTCTTTTATCAATGCAATGGGCTGATAAGAATATATTATCATCAATCTCTATGGAACATTAGCAACAGCATATTGATATCCTGTCATATGACGTTTTGTGATAAAAATAATTCTAAGAAAGAAAGTGCTATATTTAACCGAAAAAAGTATGTTTAACTAAAAAAATATTCAGTGGAAAAACAAACATATATCTTTTTTATATCAATTAAAAAAATATTAGAAATTTGTTTTGCCTGGATGGAATTCTCAGCTCGAATTCCATCTTGTGCTATCGCACTTGATTCAATACAAGAAGATAATTCCATACTCAATAAATAGATTACTTAAATCATACAGGCTGATAAGTGATTAGTTTTAAACAAAAGAAATGAACTCTTCATTAAACAAAACAAAAAAGGTCTACTTAGATTGTTTTCCGTAGTTACAAATTCCAAAAAGTTGTTTATAATTAGAAAATTTAATGATTTTTTTAAATCATTTATTTCATTAAGGTATAGAAATAATGTAAATGTTTGCCGTTTGGTTCTAAAGTTTGTAATTAGCGCGTAAATTGCGGTTTAAGCGGGCTGAAGTGGGTGTCTTTCAATTTGGATGAATCAAATATGCATCTCCAGATTTTCTCTAAAATTGGCATACTTATTTATAAAGAATTGATCAATAGGTATGCAAAATTTCATTTCTGCCCTTCCATGCAATTTCCCAGAATAAAACCGTATGCAAAATTTCATTTCTGCCCTTCCATGCAATTTCCCAGAATAAAACCCCAAACTTCGTGGATTCTGCTACAATACTGGCTCTATTTTTAGAAATGAAATCAAATTTATCTATAGACGTCATGATTACAACTTAGAGTCAGAGGCCCATTCAGGTAATTGTAATTTGATTTTTTGTCTGTAGTTTGTTTTATTGTATTAAATGGAACAGTAAACATTCAACTACTGTTCCAAATAAATATTTAGATACAGAAATTTCCAAACTTTCCCATTAATTTTTTATAATTTTACCATAATGGGGTACATTGATCCCTGTGAGTGCCTTGGCAGTGCTTATAAATAACATTTACCGCCAAATAATGAACACAATGGAAAATACCACCCTCACATATACCTTGGTAACGGGATATCATTTTGGATCTTGGAAATATACATCTTTGAAATCAATTATTTCATATTTCCCCTTCAAGATTAATCCTTTGGCTATCTTTTAATACATAAATTGTGTCCGCCCCTGGTAATTTTTTGCCTTTCAATGATATTTTTAGGTCGCCAGGTTAATTTTAGTGTGGTCGCAGTGAAAACATTTTGACATCAACTATAACATGTATAAACAATTGAACGTGAAACAGACAAATTGTTTACTTTTATTATGTAAATATTTTTGTTTTACTAAATGCATCGTTCCTTTGTGATTTATATACCCGAAAAAGTTTAATATCCAGCCGTTACTATGCACCATCAACAGACGACGTGTTTCTGAAATATGGCTGATGAAGTAGACGCCCACCTCATTAGCATGTTTAGAAGGGAGATAATTTCACACAATGACTTTTCGGACTGATATATTTACTTGTCTTATATACATTTATTTACACAGAAAATACATTTAAGTGTATCATGTACATGTGTATACTAGAATATCCAACAGTGACATCATTACTTAAATTTGTACATGGATCATTTTTCTTCATTACCAATATAAATGTCATTTGTAGCACCAAGGTTATGTTGATACATGTATTTAAGAACTCATAGTCAACACCTATGAAAATTTAGCCCTATGAAGTGGCACCTAGGCTGTTTTATATGGCTAAACTTTAAAAAAAGGCAATGCATAAAAAAAGATGGTAATTAAATTGTAAAAAAATTTGGATGAAATACACTGACAATTAGAAAAAATGACTTAAGTAGAGTGCTGTGTTTTAACAGAATGTACTCCATTACATGATGGACATGAATGGTCTTGGACTTGTGAGAGCAATTTATCTCCATCTGAAGTCACTCCTTACAGAAACTGTAGTGTAGTGTGTAAAGAGGGATATGTTGCCATAAAGCCTGTTACGGCCAGATGTAGTCTGAACGCACAAGATGAGTTAGTATGGAAATGGTTTGGAAACCAAAACGAACCTTACTGCCACCAGATACCAACTACAGGTAATAAGAGTTCATAATATGTGCAAAATTTCCAAATTAATAAGCAGAAATGGAGCATTGCCTTGGTCATTGTTTGTCATATTGAAATCATACTTGAATTCTTGAAACAATTAAACTTCAGTTGCTCAAATTGCAATAGCTCAAATACCATGAATGTCTCAAGCCCTTTTTGTTGTCCCTTTGTTTAAGCAGAGTTTGACCTGGATATCTCAAACACCCCTCTAGCTGGAACTGTTTACATCTGTCCCTTTGTTTAAGCAGAGGTTGACCTGGATATCTCAAACACCCCTCTAGCTGGAACTGTTTACATCTGTCCCTTTGTTTAAGCAGAGTTTGACCTGGATATCTCGAACACCCCTCTAGCTCAAACTGTTTATATCTATCCCTTTGTTTAAGCAGAGTTTGACCTGGATATCTGGAACACCCCTCTAGCTGGAACTGTTTACATCTGTCCCTTTGTTTAAGCAGAGTTTGACCTGGATATCTCAAACACCCCTCTAGCTGGAACTGTTTACATCTGTCCCTTGGATGTGCATAATGGAATATAATTATTGTCCGAAACCAGCAAGGGGAGATAATTTGACTTTGACTTTTCATAGATTTGCTATGTACATGTATGGGTTACCTCGGAAGCGCAACTCCTCTTAAACTACTTGAAGGATTTTGATTAAACTTTACACAAAGGAAGGACACTATATGGAGATATGCATGAAGGAATATAATTATTGTCCGAAACCAGAAATGGGAGATAATTTGACTTCGGCTTTTCATAGTTTCTCTATGTATGAGTTACTTCGTAAGCGCAACTCCTTTTAAACCACCTAAAGGATTTTTATGAAACTTTACACAAAAGTTGGACACTATATGGAGATGTGCATGAAGGAATATAATTATTGTCAGAAACCAGAAAGGGGATCCGGAGGTAATTTGACTTTTGACTTTTCATAGATTCCCCATGCATGGGTTACCTAGTAAGCGCAACTCCTCTTAGACCACTTACAGGATTTTGATACAACTTTACACAAAAGAAGTGCACTATATGGAGATGTGCATGAAGGAATATAATTTTTGTCAGAAACCAGGAAGGGGAGATAATTTGACTTTGACTTTTTGTAGATTCCCTATGTATGGGTTACTTCATAAGAGCAACTCTCTTAAACCACTTAAATGATTTTGATGAAACTTTAAGCAAAGGAAGGACGCTATATTAAGATGTGCACGGAGGGATGAAATTATTGACGGTTGTCGGAAACCAGGAAGGGGAGGTAATTTGACTCGACTTTTCATAGATTCCCTGTGTTTGGGTAACCTCTTAAGCGCAACTCTTCTTAAACCACATAAAGGATTTTGATGAAATTTTACTCAAAGGAAGTACACTATATGGAGATGTGCATGAAGGAATATAATTATTGTCTGGAACCAGAAAGGGGAGATAATTTTACTTGACTTTTCATAGATTCCTTATGTATGGGTTACCTTGTAATCACAATTCCTCTTAAACCACTGAAAGGATTTTGATGAAACCTTACACAAAGGAAGGACACGATATTGAGATGTGCATGAAGGAATATAATTATTGTCAGAAACCAGGAAGGGCAAGTAATTTGACTTGGACTTTCTTTGATTCCTTTTGCAATGATTTTGACTTTGACAATTTTTCAAAGAAATAATTCAAGATGTAGATATTGTCAAATCAAGCTGGGGGAGAGAAACACTCTTTTAATTGTATTCCTCTTGAAAAGTTGTTTTCAAAGTGTTGTAATGAAATTTCTCTACCACTTTTGATTTTTTTGTAAAATTTCAGAGGCAAAAAAGGCTGAATTTTATTTTTGTCTGATTTTGACAGAGTATTTTCATTGGCACCCTTACAAAAAGTTCTTTCTTGAAGATTAATTGAATCATTGTGTCAATACTTGTATTTTGTACATACTTGTATTGTGTCCACACCCACTTAAATTTGCACTTACCATATCGATTCAGGGTTCACTGAGTGGGGGAATTTGGTGACAGCTCTTGTTAGTTTTTTGGTCAGATTTTCTTTACATGTATTAAAATGAATAGTAAAACACTCAACTACTGTCAAGAATAAATATACAGATAAAAAAAAATCCCAAAATATTCCAATAGATTTCGTATTATTTTACCGTACTTAGGTACTATGATCCTTTTTATTGCCTCGACAGTGGTTTAAAAATAACATTACCAGCCAAGCTGAACACAGTGGTGTCCTGTAAAACCTTAGCAACGGTTATGTCTTTATGGATGAACAAAATATATATCTGTGAAATCAATTATTTCATATTTCCTCTTCAAGAATAAACCTTTCCCTATGATTTCATACAGGAATTGTGTCCGCCCCGGTAATTTTGGAGTTTTAATATTATTTTATCTTTGCTTGTTAATTTTTATGTGATGGCTGTGAACACACCAAACACCAACTATTTACAATTTAAAAGTACAATACCAGCCCCATTGATAATTTTTATTTTGTAAATGTGGTTGTTGTACTGAATGCATCATTCCTATGTGATTTATATGCCCGAACAAGCTAAATAACCGTTACTATGCACAATTTACAGACAGCGTGTTTCCACAATATGGCCAATGAAGCTGCACCCACCTAATTAGCATGTTTAGAAGGGAGATAATTTCACACAATTACTTTTCGGACTGAGTCATGCATGAATAATCAAGAAAAGTTTGTTGCAAGCAATTTAGTACACACAGTTAAATACTGAGATTTCATTATGATGGCTTCAACTGTAGTTCAGTGTGCAGATAAAAGCAATGCATCTAGCTGGTGAGACATATCCTGTGTCTCAGTGTCAACAATTTATTGAAAAAGGTGAATGCACTGAAGTAGAGAAATGGAAGTAAATTGGTGTTTCACAAAAAGCTTACAAGTTATGTACATGTTGTCATTACCTAAAATATGATTGTACCTTTATATCTTTATTTTCAGGCTCTCTAACTGTGTCTGTGATTTCTAACCCTGCTGCCATTACTACAACCACTAGAAGTACAGTCTTTGTTGAAACAACTACTATCAATGGATTAGGTAAACTTATATTGAAAAGCTGAATGTATTTTTTCCTTAAACTAGCTATAACATATATTTCAAATACTTGTATTTAGTTTTTACTGGGGCCAGCCTTAAAAATTCTTATGATTTGAATCTACTTTCTTAATTATTATAAAACACAAAATACCAAAGTTTCTGTAAATTAAGTTTTTGCATATTTCAACAACTTATGTCTCTTCAGTGCAGATCAAATCAAAACACTTTGAAATCCATAACTGAAATATGTGTAAAAGCTAATAGAGAACAAAGTACCAATAGATCTAAACAGAAAAGCCAAAATCAGCTAAGGACATAGCTATGCAGAAGGGATATACACCTTAGATTTGAGCAGAATTTAAAAAATTTAGATATTGCAAGATCTCAATGAAATCAGTTCAGGCCAGCACCGAAGCACTGGCTACTGTGTTGGCGAATGCCCTAGTGGACTAACACTCCATCGGTCAAGTAGTAATAAATTATGACTTGAAATGATAAATTTTCTACAACCCAAAAATTAAAATGATACAGGTCATTTTGCTTGAAAAATAAGCTTTATGTTCCCGTGATGTACCTTTTATATCATTAAAAGAATTTTGTTGCATATTCTTGCCATTATGCCAAGATTAGGCATTTCTATATTATATACATAATATACATAATTATTCAAATCGGAATATTAATGTGAGACTTTTGAGATAGGAACTCTCGTGTAATTGAAGGTGGAAACGGTTGCCTCAAATACCAGTGAGACAGAATTGCTCGATTCCTGACCTATTGAAATAAATATATACCAGCTAAAAGCAAACTATTCATGGAATTGAAGTGTAATTGTAATTTTTCCTACATGACAATTCTTTAAAGGGAAAATTCGCAAAAAAATTAAATTTTGATATTATTTTCCATTTGTATAAATGGGCACGTATACATGTATATTAATGTTTTATTCTAAAGGATAAGTCCATGAGATCGATATTTCAGTGTGACTAACTACGATCTGCCGGTTGCCATTTTGTCGTCCTCTTGATACAGATTTCAAGAAATGTCTAATCACCTCAAAGGTACCAAATAACGGTGACCTGCAGTTGTCATCTTGTACATTCTTTATCAATGTAAAGCATACGGTCATCTAACTTAATCATTTGTGCGACAAAAGTGTATTATATACTTACCTATATCTTAAACCTGGGATATTATATTCGTCCCAGCTTAAACCAATATTGAATTTAAAAAAAATATTGTTTGAAAACATCTAAATTAAAGGTGCAATGTGAAATCCTGACCATATATAGTCGAGGACGTACGAGTCCTTGATATAGTATACACACTTTATTTCCTACCGAAGCAGGCTGCTTTAGAAATTATTATACAGGTAAACATATTGTTCTTTAAATATCTGGGCGTCCAACTCTGCATGCCTGTTTATTACCCCAATTAACAAACATGTAATTACCTGTGTCCATGTTAGAGAGATTGAAGTGTTTTATTGTCTCTCTCTCTCCAATCCAGATACTTTATTCACAGAACTTTTGAAAATTGTATACTGCAGAAATTAATTTATCGGATTAATTAAGATTCATACGAATTCTGGGCAAAAGTAATATATATGACAACGTTTATCCACAACACAGATATTGCAAGGAAAAAAAGGCACAAAATTTTGTCAATCTACCCCAATCATCTTCAGCCCATATTCCTATGAATACTATGGCGTGTAGTGCTTACTATACTATCATTGGTATATAACTTGTATCTCAAACAAATAACATTATTTTTTTTATATATCTCCCATTTTCATAGCATTTTGTGGATTTTCAATATACGTATCTTTTGACACCTTTATGAACCATTTTAACTATGCTAACAGAATGTTTCTTGTGGAATTTTTTCCCCATCAAAACACATATATTTTTTCACTAGCCAGGTTTAAACATGAAGACGGTACAAGTATCAAAAATCTACAATTTTCATATTTCAGATATGTATTCCGTTTTTGCCCGACATATTTTTTCAAGCACACTTCAGGTAGTTCTTTTCTTGTTTTGTGAACTTGAAATTTCCTGAAGTTTATAAAATGTACCACAATTTTACAGATTTAGGTACTTGGATTGAAGTGATTAGACATCACTCAAGAAAAGACATATTTCAAAAGAAATGCAGTTTAGATTTTGTTCATAATGCAATCTTTAATTTTAAATTTCAATTTCCCGTGACAGCAAATACACACGGTAATGGCATTGACACGCATTTGAAACATTTGCACCAATCTGTCGTATTCTGGTGTTGTTTTTTTCTTTAAAGCGTGTCTGCTCTTCCTCAATTTGACATAATTATTCTCAGTGTATTCAGATTCAAACTGATATACAGCTTGTTCTTACCTGCAAGCATGGACAGTATATACAATGTAATGCATAGTCCCTACTGCGAGGTCAAATAGACTATTCTATGGCTGAAAAACTATATCAATTTTAATGCACAGGGACAGAGACATCTCTGCATGAGTTTAAAGACATAATCAAAATATTGCGATGATTTGCCGTTTTTTTATTCTTTTTTCTATTCCTTTTGTAACCATTTTCTCCGATGTATCCGCAATTTCAATATATTATAATGATAATCAAACATTTTATTTAATTCGCCTAAAAACGCATTAATTATCATTGATATGTTTGCACTGAAATAATTACCCTGTCGTTAATTCAATGAGGCCCGCTTTTTGATTGTTTTCGCTCTACAAATTAGTGTAATTAATGTAACACACAAACTCCGGATTTTTACCTTTAGGGCATGACACATGTAATATTTTGACAAGCTACACGTGTCTGCATATTTGGTGTTAATTAGAGTAATGACTTTTACACCTGTGACACATGGGCCATATATTGGTGTGTGTGCACATGATAGTTTAATTTTGGCTATGTTTATGATAATTAAGATACAAGCAGAAATAAACTATTTTAGTTTTATTATTTTTTTTTGAAAATTATTCCATTTTCGATATTTCTTCAATGGATCGATTTTGCAAGCTGAAACATGCATCCTTAACCGATTCAATTGATAGAAAATGTACAACTTGGACTTATAAATAATAAATACCGATAAAAGGCAGCATGCTTGTCTTTGTTTTTCTTATGCTATTAGGTAATTAGTGAAGTCACACAAGCGCTTTAATTACCCACAACAACAGTGATATGATTAGGTTTTAAAATGACACAGTGAAGTGGAAGATCTAGCCTAGTGACGTCACTTGGCTAACATTTGAAGGATAAACAATAATAAATTATCGTTTCTCTTATGATGTGGCAGCAAGAACTATTTCTTACACGATAAGATAATTTTTCGTATCACTTAGTGATAACTTTTATGCTATCATTTCATTGGTCTTTAATACGATTAGATAACTTTTCAGCTGTATTTTCATTGGTTGTTCTAGAGGTCACACATCAGGTCAAACCAACGTCACGGCAATTCTTTTTTAAATTCCGTGCTCATTGCATTATGTCGTCTGCATTATTTTTTATTTCGTTGGCAAGAACAAGAAATGAAAAAATGAGCTTCGTGTGTACGCACCTATTAATTCATTCTCCCAAAACAGTTGAATATATTTTGGCCACTTGAAATATATTATTTCATTGCTAAAAATAAGTTTAATTTCCTTCCTGTATTCTGTGTTGATGTTATGATGTAATGTGTATTTGGATCATTGACACGTGGAAATTGACATCAGAATCAGTTACCGCAGAGACAGAGAAATTTACACCTACATTTAATTACAAATCATTCGTAACATTTTCACTCAAATGACAAGCAGAAATTAATTTTATTACTGTATAGATGTTTAAAACTGTAATTACAATTCAACCGAGCTTTCACCCAGGTTTGTCACCAGCGAGGAATNACAATGGACCTTAGTTTGTCCCCTTCTTAAAATGTGTCTGGCTTGTCTGAACAGATTCAAGATTGGCATTCAACATTGGTATTATTATTTTTGACTGTATTTGTCAGCAATGGCCCAGGTGAGCGATACAGGCTCTTGAGAGCCTCTTGTTTATAGTTTCTACTTTATATACGGGGAAAATTTATTGTTAGACTTTACATTCATCATAAGGATAAGTTTAAAGTACATAATCAATATTCAGTGTATATATATTCACAAACACAACTAAATTCTCCCAACTTAACATAATTGGGAGAACACGACAGAATGGTTTATCATAAGAGAAATAGGTTTCACAACTTGTGATGCTTGTATATCGCTTGTTATCAAATCTCGCTATTTAATTACAAATAATAATTAACTCGCTGAAGCTCGTTAATTATTATTGTGTAATTAAATAGCTCGATTTGATAACAAGCGATATACAAGCCTCACTCATAATGAAACCTATAATTTTCTCTGCTATCCTTTAGAATTTTTACAAAAAACTTGGCCAATATGTTTCAAGTGTTATAAAGAATAAATTAAGGCCATATGTAAAATTTAGTGAATTTTCCCTTTAACTAAATTTTAATAAACGAAAAACAATTAACCTGAAGTGCTACAAATAGATTTGATATAAATCACCCTTAACTTAACAGTGTTAATTGATTAGCTCCCCCTTGCTGTATTGATGTATTGGCTGTTTCATATAGTAATAGAACTTTTGCTGGAAACAAACACGACTCAAAAGTCCGGTATTGATATGTTGTTAATGTTTGTGTTAAATAATGTAATGTATGGTATGTACTGCTTTCAGAGACCTTTAATTTTCTGTTCTTTTTTATTGCTACTGCTGATAGTCATTTACACAAAATATGTCCTCTTGCAAATTATATGTTAATGACACTATAGTATTTACAATATTATTTGTTATTATTAAAATATCAAAGTTGTATTATGAAAGATTAAGATTAAAAAGACAAACAGAATTTCATATCATATACAATATATGTATCAAAAGGTAAAATTTCAAATGTTTTAAATTATTTTTCATCAGCTGATAATGTTGTGCCTAGAAAACCAGAGAAAGCTGAAAACACTACAAATAATGGTAGGTAAATTGTACTAAATTACTCAGTGAATGAATTTTGTCTTAATTTAGTTGAATTTGCATTCTTGCAATTTAGAATTCAAAGAAGCACACTTCTTCTGTAATTGGCTGTTTTCCATGTAAGACAGCCCATAGAAGACATGGTCACATGAATCTGTATTACACAGGTAAGTGTCAATAATGTTGTGATTTGTTCCATATTACAGTATGTGTAATTACCTAATTGATGAAACGTTACAGTTGAACACAAGGACTAGCAAGATCCGCTATTTTCTCATTTGATCATTTTATTTTACTGAAGAAATAGGTTCTAATATTCAACCAAAGTTAAGATTGGGATATTTTCCACTAGTATGAGAAATTCTACGTCTTTTACCCTTGTTTCACTTTGGAAAAAACAGAATTTCTCACACTTGTGGAAGAAATTCCTTTTCTCACTTTTGAGACAAGTCAGCTCCTATTTTTAGCGGTGTGAGATTTTTCTTTCTCCCACCTTGGACAAGGGAATCCATTGTTTTCGCGGTGAAAGATTTTTCTATCTCACACAGGGGGTGTAAGACAAGCTACACATGTATATTTCCGCCAGTTTTTATATCATACCAATATACACAGCCTGGTCCACATGAATCGAACAGTATATAGTTGAAAGTATTGACTACCTTAGAACTGCAAAATTTGAATAAAAACACATCAAAAATCCCTAAATCTTTGGCACCGAAATAACCCCAGACTCAGACACGTGCTCCATATTTTATGATGTCATGAAAAGGGAAGTAATTCACTGATATCAACAATGGCGTTTCGACAGTGATTTGTTTGATTTTTTTGGATGCTGAGGGGGAGAAAAATAATCAGACACCAGTGAAAGTGTCCGACAAAAAAATCTCAGGTATGATTTCTAGCGTCTCGGACTCGGCAAGCTTCGTCCGAGTACTTGAAATCTTACCCTTGGGTGTCTGAGATTTTTCTGTCTGACCCTTGCCCTGGTGTTAGATTCTTATAGTCTCACACCACCCCATGTGAGACACCCTCATGCATACCATGACGTCATTGACATCATGGTGAGTGGCTTAGTAATGGTGGATTGTAATGACAACATGACAGCGCAGAGAGACGTTTTTATGAACAAAAGTGAGAAAATTAATCAAACACTGTTGAAAATGCAAGATAAAGAAATCTCAGACAACCTCGGGTAAGATTTCAGTGGTTCTCCTCGTCAGAGAAATATTGAAATCTTACCCTTGGGTGTCTGAGATTTCTTGATCTTGCCTTTTCACCATTGTTAGATTCATATAATCTTTAATATAGTTTTGTATAAGAATCAATTTTTCTTATGCATTATCTTGAGAAGATAATGCTTTGTTTCTAACCCCAAAATAACAAAGCAAAAAAAAAAATACAGTATGTGTTAGTTCTTCAGATGACCATTTCCATAATTAAGGTATCTTTTTCAGTGCAGATAAAAATTGAAATAGTTTTAAGAACAAAAATTAAAACCTAGCAATTTAAAAGCATAACACATATATTCTTAAATATGTTAAACATGCCAAATCCACACTAGGAAAGGACAGGGCTTTGCATGTACATGTAGGAGATAATTTCCAGTACTTTACATTAGGGATGTCAACTCGGACAAGATTAATTACTCGAGTACTCGAAAGTTTTTCCCAGCAAGTACTCGAGTACTCGCTCGCCTTGTATAATAATCTCGATAGAAAATATAAAGTTATTGCATTATATATAGAAAAATACTCCATAATATTTTGTTTTCATCCATTTTGATTTTCTCTCAAGTACATTTGAATACCATTTATTTTTTATTTATGGTCAACAACAATGCAATCAGTATTTAATTAATAGCTTTTAATTTTAATTGCTTACAAATCAATACAAATCAGTAAGTTAATTGGAGACAAAACAATCATAATTATATATTATTACTTTGTAAAGTTACTGACACTTGAAATGCAAGAAGCCACTACATGTGATCTTCAAGGGATTACAAAAATTAGTCATTTTGTGGAGAAAAATTAGGTTTATTTGTTTCTGGAGAAAGTCAGTTTCTTAATTTTGTAACTTAGAATCCAGAAAATGATAACATTTGACAATTTTTATACGACCGCAAAGTTTTTGCGGTCGTATTATGGTATGGCGCAGTCGTCGGCATCTGTGGCCAGCATAACTTTGTTTCTAGTGGACGGATAATCTTCAAATTTCAGTATGTGGTTTCTGGGCATAATGGATGGCTATCCCGGGTTTTAATTTCGGGTTTATGGCCCGTTTCAGAAAAAGGGGTAAAATTGGGTATTTTTGTGTCTGTGGACAGCATAACTTTAGTTCCAGAGAACAGATCATTTTCAAATTTTAGTATGATGTTTCTTGGCACATGCTTTAGCCCAGGCTATAATTTTATGTTCCTGGCCCCACCCGTTTTAAAAAAGGGGCCAAAAGGGGTTAAATTGGTTGTTTTCACATATAATCTTTATTATTTATCGGATTTTGATGGGGTTTCTTTCAGTAAATTCCTTAGAAAATTTCCAATCTTGGGTATGCCAACGGATTTCACGTGGCATGTACCGTTCACGAGATAAATGGGGCCCAAAAGGGGCGAATTTCAAAAATTTCGTTTTTTTATTTTTAGTCCGATTTTGATGCAATGTTTATCAAAGGATTCCTATGAAAAATTATCGTGGCACTCTACTATTAGATTTTTGGTAACTTGTTTCCTTACCCAGCTATGAGGGGCCGAAGGGGGCCAAAATCGTAAATTTACAGTTAGCCAAAAAATTTTATTTTTCATCGGATTTTGATGGGATTTTTTTCATTGGATTCCTCTTGATGTAAGCTTTCAATATTATGTCAACCGATTTGGCGTAGCTCTTACCGTTTCCGAGCTATGAGGGGCTGAAGGGGCCAAAATTGAAAATTTACAGATAACCTAAAATTTTTATTTTTCGTTGGATTTTGATGGGATTTTTTTCTTTGGATTCCTCTTGATGTAAGCTTTCAGTAGTATGTCATCGGATTTGGCGTAGCTTTTACCGTTTCCGAGCTATGAGGGCCGAAGGGGGCCAAAATCGTAAATTTACAGATAACCTAAAATTTTTATTTTTCGTCGGATTTCGATGGGATTTTTTTCTTTGGATTCTACTTGATGTAAGCTTTCAGTAGTATTCAACAGATTTGGCGTAGCTCTTGCCGTTCCCGAGCTATGAGGGGCCGAAGGGGGCCAAAATCGTAAATTTACAGATTACCTAAAATTTTTATTTTTCATCACATTTCGATGGGATTTTTTTCTTTTGATTCCTCTTTATATAAGCTTTCAGCAGCATGTCAATGGATTGGGCATAGCTCTTACCACTTCTGAGCTCTAAAGGGTCAAAGAGGAATCATAAGGAGTCATAAGGGCTAATTTTAATTTTCCCTAGTTTGTGTCCAGCTAATTACTGGGTCAATCTCCTTATTGCGTCCATCTAATTATTGTGTCAAGCTCTTTCCTATGTCCATACTCACTTTAAATTACACTTTTTCAAATTTCAGTGGACGACATGCTGCGGTCGTATCATGCTGCGCTCGGCGTAGCCCTTTATTTTCTATCAGGCTGAAACATGCAGCGGTTGAATTATTACTAAATGGTATTTTTCAGAAGTGGCATTTAACGGTTTAAATCTTAAATCGCAAATGTGATGGAATGCATTTTACATACTTATCATAGTTATGGGCTGTCTGAAGAGAGAAAATATGCATATTCTAGATATCAAAAGAGAAAACCAAGTATTCGAGTCCCAGTTTAATGAATAGATACTCGGTACATCCGAGCGATACTCAAGTACTTGAGTACTCATTGACATCCCTACTTTACATACTTGTATTATAACTCTTTTTATATGTTTTGGGCAAGGCCAAACAAACTATACTGAATTTTTGATGTTGGTATTTACATGAGTTAATGATTTGCACATCTTCAAGATTCAAAACAAGATTAAGAATATTAATGGAATTAAAAATACTGGTAAAATCATCAATAGCGATTTGAAGCCATGTGAAATGAGAATAGCAGTACTTTAGATTACATTCAAATTCTAATCAATCATACATCTTGAAGATTGTTTTAAAAGTAAAGAAAATATAACAGGACTGTTCAAAACCCAAAGCCTACCAAATTCATCAGCTAGCTGATTGATGTTGTTGTATGTGCCACAGTAAAACATGAGCCCCATACACCCTAGCTAAACAATAGCCTAACACAGAGCTTAAAATGTTTGATAAATGTTTAAGTTTTGGTATGTTGCATGGTGTAGTTTGAGCTGTAGATTTAAGAAAAAGTTTTAAACCTTTCGAAATCAAAAATGCATTTGTTGGCCTTTTAGGCCTCTTGTTTTTAGGCCTCTTGTTGTCTCCAAGGTAACAAGGAACCAGCTTTTTAAAGTATTTATCTAAAGATACGAGGTCAATATTTACATCCACAAAGTATGAAGCTTTTTTGGATCAATTACAAAGCAACTAGAACATTTTCATTTTTTAGATTCATTATATGCTCAAAATGTGAACTATAGACCAGATCTCATGAAAGAAAGTGTTAATGGAGTAGGATTCCAATCAAACCTTCAGGATATCATTTTCACAAAACAACTTACAACTAGTATTTATATGAAGAAATGTAAAGTAATATGATAATAGGTGCAACCTAAGGAAGGGTGTCAAGAGGAAAGTCACATTTCATAAGTTTAAGAATTCACAATCAGTTCTAGAGGAAATGTCTTATTTCATAAGTTACAGATTGTCAAATTTAATTTTGTATAACCTAATGAAGTCTAATGTCGTCTGGTACATGTAATCCCATTGGTCATTTTTGAATACGAAGACAAAGCTATCATGATTTTGAAATCAATACAGTAGGTGGTACATGTATTCAAAAAGTAAAGTGAAAAATATCGCTGTTCTCTTTACTATTTTTATTCTGCATACCTGTCTCAACTATCCTCTAAAAAAAAATTAAATTTCAGTATCCATCATACAAAACAACAGAAAAACCAGGCAGATTTTGTTGATCAATGTATCCAGTCTTGTCATTAAAAAACAGCCTCTCTACATATAGAATGGCTTGACGCCCTTCATTTTAGACGAAAGATTAATTTAAATCACAAGAGTTTTTTTTTTGTTGTGCACCATATAAAGTTTAAGATTTTTGATAGTGCAGATTTCAAGGACATAGCACACAGGCTTGTGGTATATATTGCATATTTTCATAGAAATCTGATAGTATTTTTCTTTTTTTATTAGTACTTATAATTGTAATTGTTGGAAGCTGTGTGGGTTTGATACTTTTCATGGTAGTTGCAGCAGTCATTTGTTGGAAAAAACAGAGAAATTCTTATTCCAGGAGCAGCCAAATTTATAGCCAAGTATCTTCATCAACACAGTCAGGTAAACATAGTAATTTTTATCTATCAAATATTAACAGTGAGTTTACATGCATGCTTTTTACAGGAAGAACCAATATCTTGCATAATGATAGAAAAAATTTGTTCAAATCACTGTAGGGTAAATTTGAAATAAATGGATAATATAGGTATAGTAACGTGAGCTGCACAGGTAGAAATGTATATTTCCGAGTGCCAACTGTGATGAATAAAATCTTCTTATAGCTATAGAAATAAAAAAATATAGCAGGATCGTGAGCTGGATTCGGACTCATACCTTTTAAATTTAAAATATTTGTACTAAATTGGGATATTTTGGTATTTGTATATTATTCCCCACTCTATAGAGAGTTGGGTATACTGCATTCACCTTTTCCATCCATTCAGATGTTCATCTGTGTGTCCGTTCTTCTGTCTGTTCGTCTGGATATTGTTTCTGTCCCATATTTCTCTGCTTCTACATGGGGGATTGATTTCAAACCTGGTATGCACTCTCTATTTGGTTAGTTGTAAGAAATGTCCTATTTTGAATCCGTAAGATGTGTACTTCCAGTTTGACAAACTGTGGACTTAGTTATTTAATGCAGTGAAACATGAATTTTTTTCTTTGCATTTTTCTTAGTTTTAATACAACTGCAAACAAATTTGAGGTCTTTTAGTGGTATGGTGCTGTTGTCGTCATTGTTGTTGTCTTAGACACTTGTTTTTGGTCAATAATTTTACCTCAAGTTGATCAATCCTTATTAAATTTTAACATAATGTACTTTGGCACATAAAAAAGGTTGGGTTCAATTTTGGTAATTGTTGACCTGCACGTTTTCAGAAAAGGAGCCAAAAAGGGCCAATTTGGGTGTTTTCATATATTTTGCTGTAGAATATTTATTATATATTGGATTTGAATGATGTTTCTTTCTGTGTAATCCTGAGGAAATTTCCGATCTGGTGTATGTCAATGGATTTAACATCATTGTACAGATCATGAGATAAATGGGACTCAAAAGGGGCAAATTTTCTAAAATTTAAATTTTTTATTTTTTGTTCCATTTTGATGCAGTTTTTTTGCAATGGATTCCTATAAAATTTTTTTGGGGATAACTTATTTCCTTTCCAAGCTATTAGCCGCCAAACAGGGCCAAAAATGCAAATTTGCAGATTACCTAAAATTTTTATTTTCATAAGATTTCTGTGGATTCCTCTTGTTGAAAGCTTTCATTTGTATGTAAACAGATTTAATGTAGTTCTTACTGTTTCTGAGGTCAAAGGGGCCAACATTGCAATTTTTGTCTCTCTAGTGGCGAAAGTCGCTGAAAGCGAGACATAGGTATTGCTTTCAGGCGGTGGCGGCGGCGGCATTGTAAACTTTTTCTATAACCTTAATAACTTTTTGATTGTAATGGATACACAGATCATCTTTGGTCCACAGATGCCTTAGGTTACGAGCTTTCCAGCATCACATGTTTAAGATGACCTTGACCTTGTCTTCATGGTTCAATGACTCCATGAAAATTGCGACATAGTTTCACATTCAAGTCCATTTCTCTGTATTTGTAATGCATAGATCCATTATATTTAGTGAATGGTTGCATCTTAGTGGGTACATGCCAGTCTGCCACTTGTCAAGTGACATTGACCTCATTTGCAAGGTTTAGTGACTTTGTAAATATTGCGACATAGTTTTACATTCAAGTCAATTTCTGAGCCATTGTAATGTGTAGAGATACCATATTTGGTGTAATGCTTCATTTTAATGAGTACATGCCAGTCTGACACCTGTCATGTTACCTTGACCTCAATTTCATGGTTCGGTGACTTTGTTATTATTTTTACATTTATAGGAAAAATGAAAGGATATGGAGTGAATGTACATGTGACAAAAACGCACACAATACATAGAAAACTCCAGTTTATCAAGGACAGGGCTTTTATTCCTGTCTACATCTTGATGTCGCCTTAGGATCTTCAACTAGAGGTGAACAATATTCACCCCCTAAAGCGAGATCAAGAAGGCTCCTAGTGTGCTTTTAAGCGGTATTCTTGACAAAAATTATATCAAGTGCCAACTTGTGGGATGCTCAGGGTTATCCAGCTGAAAGCACCAGGGTTACAAGAAGAGAATAAAAATGTTGAGCAACATCGATCGCAGCTAAAATATGTCATTGAAGCAACACATGTCGGGAGCGGTCAATGAGAAAAAAAAGGTAAAATCGGGCGATGTATGCCTACAAATATTTGTCATTAGGTAGCCTGTCGAAAGACAAAAATAAGGACAAAAACAACATCGACAGACAGCACGGGGCACATCGAAATAGATGTAGGCAAACCTAGCAGTGTAACTTTGGTTGAAAGGGCAAAAATAGTCGTGTGTACAGATTATAACATTTTAGTAAAAACAATGAAAATATTGAACAGCCAAATTGAAAAAATAAATGAATTAGTAAACGTGTGAGAAATTCTCACACGAACAAACACAACATAACTGTAATATTATAAGATTATAATATGTCTATTTCTCAGCTATTAAAGATCTTATACTCTTCATATTAGGTTTATTGTTACATACTAATAGGTAGATGCCAGTGTGACACTTGTCAAGTAACCTTGACCTTAATTTTATGGTCCAGTGACTTTGCTAAATTTTTATTTTGATGTCCATTTCTCAGCAATTAAAGAAGCTAGACTCTCCATATTAGGTTTATTGTTACATATTAAAGGATAAATGCCAGTCTGACACCTGTCAAGTCACCTTGACCTTAATTTCATGGTCCAGTGACTTTGATAATTTTTTTTACACCATGTCCATTTCTCAGCAATTAAAGAACCTAGACTCTCCATATTAGGTTTATTGTTATGTATTAATGGGTATATGCCAGTCTGACACTTTTCAAGTAACCTTGACCTCAATTTCATGCTCCTGTGACTTTGTTATCATTTTTACATATACAGTCGAACTTCGATGGCTCGAACACCCAAGGGGCCGATGAAAACAGTTCGAGCCAAAGGGGTGTTCGAGTTATCGAGGTCGAACTTTGTTTAAATTTGACCCATGGGACCAGAAAAAGGGTTCGAGGCATCCGTGGTGTTCGAGTTATTGCAGTTCGAGCCATCGACGTTCTACTGTATGTCCATTTCTCAGCTATTAAAGATCCTAGACTATTCGTATTAGGTTTATTGTTAAATATTAATGGATAGATGCCAGTCTGACACTTGTCAAGTAACCTTGACCTTAATTTCATAGTCCAGTGACTTTATTAAATTTTTACATTGATGTCCATTTCTCAGCAATTAAAGAAGCTGAAGTCTGGTGAGACATTTCTGTGTCTACACTTGTTCAAAGAATGCAATATTTTTATTTTTTATCGGATTATGGTGGGGTTTGTTTCTTTGAATTCCTTTTGACATAAGTTTACAGATGAATGCCAACAGATTTTGTTTAGCTCTTATGGTTTCTGAGCTATAAGGGGTCAGACGGGGTCAAATTAGCAAATGTGCAGAGTAGCTTAAAAGTTCTATTTTTCTTTGGATTTGTAGAGGATTTTTTTTCTCTTTGGATTCCTCTTGTTGACAGCTTTCATAAGTACCTAATAGATTAAACTTAACTTTTTCTGTTTCCGAACTATAAGGGATAAAAAGGGATAAATAAGGAATGATGTACTAAAGGTCCTCTACAAAGATTGCTCATTTCATTTGGATCCCACAAAAAACATGGCCACCAGTGCGGAACATAGGTTTAACATTGGACCCTATGGGAAAATCACATTTTCATCTTCTCCTCTGAAATGACTGAA
Organism: Modiolus philippinarum; assembly: GCA_002080025.1. Lineage (NCBI taxonomy): Eukaryota > Metazoa > Mollusca > Bivalvia > Mytilida > Modiolidae > Modiolus > Modiolus philippinarum. The sequence goes on from MJUU01022635.1 coordinate 160,492, forward strand.
GCAAATTCAACCAACAACCAAACTTTACAGGAATGATGTTTGGAGGGACTTTGACAAAAATTGCTCATTTCATTCCGATCTGATAAAAAAACATGGCCGCAAGCACAGAACTTCGTTCAACATAGGACCATATGGGAAAAATAACATTTTCATCTTCTCCTCAGAAACCACTGAAACAAATTCAACCAAACTTTACAGGAATGATGTGCAAAAGGTCCTTTACAAAGATTGCTCATTTCATTTGGATCCGACAAAAAACATGGCCGCCAGTGCAGAACATAGTTTAACATTGGACCCTATGGGAGAATCACATTTTCATCTTCTCATCTGAAACGACTGAAGCAAATTCAACCAAACTTTACAGGAATGATGTATGTAAGGTCCTTTACAAAGACATCTCATTTTCCAATCCGACAAAAGACATGGCCGCCAGCACGGAACTTAGGTTTAACATTGGACCCTATGGGAAAAAATCACATTTTCATCTTCTCTTCTGAAACCACTGAAGCAAATTCAACCAAACTTTACAGAAATGATGTATGGAAGGTCCTTTACAAAGATTGCTCATTTCGTTTTGATCTGATAAAAAACATGGCAGCCAGTGCAGAACTTTGTTTAACATAGGACCATAGGGGAAAAATAAATTTTCATCTTCTCCTCAGAAACCACTGAAGCAAATTCAACCAAACTTTACAGAAATGATGTATGGAAGGTCTTTTTCAAAGATTGCTCATTTCGTTCCGATCTGATAAAAAACATGGCCGCCAGTGCTAAACTTAGGTATAACATTGGACCCTATGGGAAATATCACATTTTCATCTTGTGCTCTGAAACCACTAAAGCAAAATCAGCCAAACCTTACAGGAATGACGTACTGAAGGTCCTCAACAAAGATTGCTCATTTCCTTCTGATCCGACAAAAAACATGGCCGCCAGCACGGAAATTGGTTTAACAATTCGACCCTATGGAAAAATCACATTTTCATTTTCTCTTCTGAAACAGCTGGAGCAAATTCAACCAAACTTTACAGAAATGATGTATGGAAGGTTCTTTACAAAGAGTACTCATTTTATTCCGATCCAATAAAAAACATGGCCGCCAGAGCAGAACTTCGTTTAACATAGGACCCTATGGGAAAAATAACATTTTCATCTTCTCCTCAGAAACCACTAAAGCAAATTCAACCAAACTTTACAGGATTGATGAACTAAAGTTCCTTAACAAAGATTGCTCATTTCTTTCTGATCAGACAAAAAACATGGCTGCCAGAAGAGAGCATGGTGTAACATTGGACCCCATGGGAAAATCACATTTTCATCTTCTCCTCTAAAACTACTGAAGCAAATTCAACCAAAGTCTACAGGAATGACATATGGAAGGTCCTTTACAAAGGTTGCTAATTTCGTTCCAATCCGATAAAAAACATGGCCACAAGCGTGGAATTTAGGTTTAACTTTAGACCCTATGGGAGAAATCACATTTTCCTCTTCTGCTCTGAAACTGCTGATGCAAATTCAGCCACACTTTACAGGAATGATGTACTAAAGGTCCTTTAAAGAGTTGCTAATTTTATTTCAATCCAACAAAAAACATGGCTGCCAGCGCGGAACTTTGGTATAAATTCGGACCCTATGGGAAAAGTGGCATTTTAATCTTCTCCTTTGAAACTGCTGAAGCAAATTCAACCAGTTCTGACAGAAATGATGTATAGAAGGTATTTTAAAAAAAATTGCTATTTTCAGTTCGATCCAACAAAAAACATGGCCTCCGGTGCAGAACATAGTTTAACATCGTAGCCCAGTATGTGAAAACCATACTTTCTTCTCTGAAACTATTTAAGAAAATTTAACTAGAAAAAAGAAGGGAAACAGGGAATGTAAACTGTATTGGAATGATGTATTGAAGGTCCTCTGCAAGGATTACTCATTTGAACAAGATCAGACAAAAAACACTTGTGTCAATGGAGAACATAGCTTAACATTTAAGACCTCATAGGTAAAATACATGGAGATGATGTTGTCTCCTTGACATTTACCCCTTTTCCTTTCTTTTTCATATCTTTTTTTGGTCATGCATGGCATAGAAGCATTTCGTCAGGTGAGCGATACAGGCTCAGTCTCTGAGCCTCTAGTTTTCTATAGATTCCTCTTGTTGTAAGCTTCTGGTAGTATGTCAACTGATTTGGTATATCTCTTACAGAGTTTCCAAACTATAAGGGATCAAAGGGGCCAAAATTGAAGTTTTTAGCTCACCTTGCTATGCCAGGGTGAGCTATTGCCATCACTTGGCGTCCGTCGTCCGTCCGTCGTCCGTCAGTCATTAGCTCACTTTCAAAAATCTTCTCCTCTGAAATCACTGGGTCAAATGGAAGCAAACTTTATCTGAATCATCACTAGGGTATCTAGTTTCAAATTTGTTATTTTGTATGTCTTAGGTCAAACAACATGGCTGCCGTTACTAAAAATAGAACATAGGGGTAAATTACAGTTTTTGGCAAATAACTCAAAAACTGTTACAGATATCAAAAATCTGACTGGAGGTAAAAATGATCAGCATGAGAAGATCTACCCATGCTGAAATTTTGAAGAAAATCTGACGACCGGTCTAAGAGTAATTGCCCTTTTTCCATAAAATTTTCTAAATTTTGATGTTTTTTATTTTTTTATTAAAAAAACTATAACAGATAGAGGTTAAATTTAAATTGCAAAAATGTTCTGCATGTTAAGATCTACCCACATGGATATTTTGAAGAAAATCCAAGTACCTAAAAATGAGTTTTGGTCCTTTATTGGTCAAATTTTTTGTGATTTTTTACTTTATGTCCTATATTTCAAAAACCCTTTGAGATAGAGGTCAAGTTTAAATTGCAAAAATGTTAAGCATGTTAAGGACTATATTTTATTGAACACATTCAAGTTTTCTGACC